>JANHFX010020555.1:0-25543 GCA_027560015.1 Chloroceryle amazona | reverse complement strand
AAGGCCCGGCTGCCGGCCGGGGGTCTGGGGCCGAGGGCCGGCGGTTCTGTGCTCCGCAGAAACACCCCCGCGGCTGCCGCTTGCCCCGGGGTTGGGAGAGGCGGGGACGGGGCTGAGCCCCCGGGCTCGGTCCGGGGGTTCCCGGGTGGAGGGGCGATGAAGCGCAGTGAAAAGAAGCACGAAAGCGGCTTAAACGCCCCAGGCGGAGCGTGGCCGGTTTCTGCGTGGCGATGGCGTTGTTTCAGTTACCTGCTAACACCAAAGGGCTCTCTCCTTCCCATCAAAGCGTTTCCCTTCACATCCGCACGGCCAAGCTTTATTTTCAAAAGTCTTTATCTCCAAGCCTTGCAACTAAACAAACTTCCCCGTGTCTGATCTGCGGATTCCATCTCTCGGTGCCCGAAGAGGGTTTATTCACCAGGGCAGCTTACTGCTTTAGGTTACAAAACACCCACGCGCATTCACGGGAGGGTGATGGAAACAGTGCCAGGCTGCCCGTCGAGGGGATGGGCAGGGGGATGCAGTTCTGGTCCTACAGCAATAAAATTTCAGTGTGCTAAGTGCCTTGCTGTGCCTTTCATTTTTTCCTCCTTTGACATGTTTGTATCTCTGGAGCCTCTGAAATAAATCACGTCCGTTTTGGATCATTTAAAACCCCCAGCAGGGTATGAAGTTGGAATGCACTGCCGTTGTTTAAAGGCAAAGCCTTTGAAGTTGTTTAAAGGTGAGGTCCTATTGCCACAGCCCTGCTTTGTGAGGTTTTTCCTCAAGAAATAATCCCGATACAGTGATTTTGACTTAAGCCTCTGTCATTTTCAGACTTGCGTGGCTTTTTCACGGTTTCAGTGTCATCAGACTCCGTGACAATTGTTTTAAAACCACTTACAGTGGAGGAATCTTAGATATTTCCCCCTCTTGTTTCTCATGATGCCACTTCTGCCCAGGTCGACTGTGAAAGATAAGATGGTGCCGGTGGCTTTTATGAGACTAAAAGCATTTTAAACTGCCCGCACTGTAGATTAAAAGTGCCAAAAACCCCTTTGACTGAGGGTGCCTGACAGGAAACATATTGATTTGGATTGCTAAGGATGTAAGCACTGTATCATCTTCCTCTTTATTAGCAAATACATTTATTTCTTCTCCTTCCAACCCTCCCCCCCAACTCCTTTTTTTTTTTCCAGATGGCAGCTATTTGGAAAAGCTTCTGAATATTCTTATTTTATCTAGACTAGCTTATCTTAATTAATTTTTTTTCAGCTTGCCTGATCTCATTAGATCCTAAGTGCATTTTCTTCACACTTGGGTCCTTTAGGCACCTTGCTGACATATCTTTACTATTGCAAAAGTCTTTAAGCTGTCTTACTGCTCAGCTTTGTCAGCTGAAAATAATAAATAAATTAATTACTTCTTGGGTTCCCAGTGACCCTTCTCACAGGTGGCAACCTGATCTAGTGCTTTATTTGTTCTGACCTCTAACGTGGTGATAATGGAAGCTGGAGTCTTTTGCAATAATGTCTTTTGTTTGTTAGCTGCATAAACCTCGCAGTCTTTGGTGGTTCCTAGAATTGAGCTACAGAAACCTGTTACTTGGCTAAACTGTCCTTTGCTAAGGATGTTACCTAAAAAAAAACATATGAAAAATACATGTAGTTTATGCCATAAAGAATTAGGAAGAGAGGTGTTTTGTACCATTTCCTTATGCAATGCATTATGGTGTATTTTTAATTTGAATATTCATGTGCAAGGTTTTTTCCTTTCCTCATTCATTAGGAGGATACTCAATGCCTATGTAACATCTGTAGCTCATTTGCTAACAATCCTTTTCCCATTATAGCGTATCTTGAATTGCTACATTAAGACTGTTTCCTACAGCCTTTTCTGTGATGCTTTCCCCTCTAATAACTGACTTCTCTACAAACATTAATGAATTCTTCACGACAACCCTGCAGCAGAAAGTGGTGGTGTTATCCACGCTGGAACCAGGACACCAGGAGCTAAAGGTAGGTTATGGTAAAAAACCAATCTCCTGATTTTGAGTGTCTGGTTTGTGATTCCTAGGGATGACATTCCACCTGACAGAAGGACATGTGCCTCTGTTTCAAGCTACCCTGCGCATAGCAGCATCTTTGCTTAAGGCCAGAGATTTGAAGTAACCCTCCAGTGCTTGAGCATACTCTGTTTCTTATGGTTTTTATTGCTGATGTGGAGGAACAGAGCTTATGCTGTTCTGTGGTGTTCTGGACATGATGTGCAATCTGGTCTTTTGGCTAAGGAGGATGTAGAAAAGGTTGGGTATAACTGGCACCTGACAGACAACGCCAGGTAGTGGCATATCCAAACAGAAATTAGATTTTCAGCTAAAGATGGTTCTCTTCTTAGGCATCGCTTTTTTTCATCAGATAAATGGTTTTAAATAAAAATGGTTGAGTCCTAATTTCGAAACTTTTTTCCCAGGTACATTTCCATATCTGTGCCTCCAAAGTGAAAACCCAAGTATGCTCTAACACCCAGAATACCCCACTGGTTTCCAGCTAGATCCCTAGCAGAGCAGTATCCTTATATCTAGAGCAGAGATCCTCCTGTTTAAGCTACCTGAGTAAACAGGAACAAGAGCAGACTCTTAGAGATCTTCCAACTCAAGGAGGACACCTCAGCCTTTGTCTTCAGGCTTTAACCAGGTGCTAGAAACATACAAATATGGAGATTTGGGGATGCAGGCTTCAGTTTAAAGTTCCTGATGAAATGTATTCTTGTGGTTATAAATCCCAGTCTGTTCCTCTTGCCCTTGTTACTGTTTTTTCATCAGTTCCTCTCCTTGCCATTGCATGGATCCTGTTCTGAAACAATGTCCCTTGGCCATGGTCTCTGACGCCTTAGTTCCTATACCTGCCTTTTGCTTTTGTCCCTCTTGCTTCAGTTGCCATGCTGCTGCCTTCCACAGCTTCTCTTCCGTATCAAGGGATGCCCTTTAGCCCTCTGCAGTGAAGTCAGACTGCTAATTCTTCCCTTTTCATGGAGAACCAAATAAAGCAACACTCTGACAGCAGGAGATAAAGAATGTGTGTAGGGCATGGGGGCAGGTATGACAGAAAGGTGATTAGGACTGGGCAGATGAACAATAGATTCAGAAGGAAGCAGGAATCAGAGGAGCAGGTCTGTAGAGATTATGTGAGTACGTTTCACCTCTGAAAGCATCTTCCAGCCAGCAATAATGTGCCACGTAGGGTTATTTTTTTTCCCTTTTTGTTTTTAAGTAGCAGCTGCTCAAAGCAGAGCTCTGTTTCCTCTCTCCTTTTCACAGTGAAGACAGTATAGATTTTTGAACTAATTTATGCTCAGCGTAAAGCAGTGAGAAGCAAAAATCTGAAGAGCATCTGCATGTGGAAAATAGGCAGTTACATTTCTGTAATGATGAGGAATTTAATTCCTCTTTTTTACTGTTTGTTTTTTTTGGTGTGTTAGTTGGTTTGGGGTTTTTTTTAACATTGCAATCAGTTACCAAGTGCTGTGAAGGAGAAAAAAAAGAAAGTCTGTAGTTTCATATCAGAAATTCTGGTTCAAGATTATAGGAAGGATTGTGCTCAGGAAAAATAAGGACTTGATCCAATAATGAAGTTGCTGAGACTCAAGTTAACCAACCATTTCCTGATGGTGCCAAAATCTGGCTTGTTCACATCTCTTTAACCTTAGCTCAAACTATAAATCTCCACACTACATCACTCAATGCTCTGCAACATTGGTTTTAAAATCTCCTCACTCTGTCCCCTCAGTTTATTAGGTTAGAGATAACAATACCAGTCTTCTTTTTCCCTATGTCTCCAGTGTCATAGATTCTTCCTCACGCTAGCAGAAAAAAAAGAGTTGTCACTTAGACCACATCAAATTCCTTTTCCTGCAACGTGTCCTTGCCTTCAGGATTTCTGTTGTAATTAAGAAAGCGAGCCACCTTAGTATTTTGTATCAGCTGGTAAAAGAAAAGCCCCCCAAAATGAAGCAGAAAACAATGGGAGACTGGAGGAAGAATTAATTTCATGTGAAAATTCATAGCTATGAAAGAACCCAACAGAGTTTAGCGAGATAATTCTGGAATAAACTAGCTTCATGCCCACAGCTCTTAATGGCTCTCAACATCTTCCTTTCCTCTCCTTTCACTGTGTCAAAAATGCAAAAGAAAAGAAGGACTTCCAAGTGCCTTTTGGTATTTCTTCCCACCTTTCCTATGAGTTCAGTATGGTTCTGATAAGCATTTGGCTCTTAAAAAAAGACAGCTCGAGGGGTCATTCCTCAGTGCTGCTTTGCCTCTAGTTCAGTTTGGTAGCCTCACAACACCTCGCTGCTTACTCCTAACAGTACCCACTGGACTTACAGTAACAGCTTTCCAGAATCTGATTACTGAAAGCAGATAGCCAGGGGATCAGAGCTACAGGCTTTAAGGGTATTTGTCTTATTATCCCAGTGACACTGAGCAGACCCTTTCCTTTAGTGAGATCTGCATCGGGGTCAGATCTGGAGGATGCTGTCTAAGCTGGGCCGAGGTCGTTTGAGGTAAAAATGACAGGAGTTCTAAATCTGCAGGCTAAACTGCAGGGCAGAAAGCAAGTGCTGCTGACCAGGGGTGGCTACGGGTGTGCAGCAATAAGGATTTGTGCTCGCAGAGTGCAGAATATTGCAGATTCTCCAGCAGTTTGATAGCTGCATCGAAGCATTGTTGAGTAGCTGTCAAGCATTTTAAAAAAATGATGGTTTACTTCTCTGCAAAACAGTCAGCTGTGAGCAAACAGGGAAGTTTCTATACAGTATTCTGTTCAGCTACTGTTAATAAAGACATCATATTTCTTTCTTCCGTGTTCTCCCTTAGTAAATGTCTGTACGAGGGTTTTTTTTTCAGGCAGAACATGAGAATCTGTTAACATATCTCCAGAAGATAGATGTAGAACACACTGCTCAGGAGATAAAGACTTCAGCAGTGAATGGCTCTAACATTCCCTGGGGAGGGGGTCATAATTTCATATTCAGATGTACCTATGCTCTTGAAAAATGACCTTCCTCTTCCAGAATGCAAGTAGACAGATTTGTGCCTGAATTGCTGAATAATCAAATGCAAAAGTGAAGCCATAAAAAATACCTATTCATACCCCCTAGTTGAGCTGTGCCAAATGCCATAATCCCATACTGCCCTCGCCTGCACCGGAGTACTCCCTGCTGGGGCAAACAGCCTGTGCTCCCATGCAAGGTCTCAGAAGGGGAAAGTGATGAGCAGATTTCAGTAGGGCCTCTTCCTTCCAGCAGCTGGGGTTGCACAGGTTGCAGCGATATCTGAGAGCACAGCATCTGGAAGCTGAATTGAGTTTGGGCCAAAGCTTGTGTGGAGCATCCTTGTATGGACCCAGATCTTTGTCTTGTCCTGAAACCGAGCTCCCTCTGAGCTAACAAGGGCAATAATTTAATGGTGCATAACATTATTTCTATACAGTTTAGAGGAGAAAAATACTCTCTGTAATTGAAAGTTCATTTAGGTAGAGAGAATGTAATTACCTGGCACATTTAGAGGAGCGAAGTTATTGTGAGTCTCTGATGAAAGCTGTCATCGGTTATTTAATGGCCAACAAGTGATTTGAATTTTTGTTTCATTTTTCACATAAGAACAGCACATTCAGCAGCCCAGTGACCCCTAAATTCAATGCAGGGGCACTTGGTAATTATTGGCTCAGAGGCAGATGTTTTGCTAGCTGAACTATGATGGTTGCTTCCAGCAGCATTTTAGGATGTGGTACTTAGCAACAAGTCTGAGCCTTATTTAATATGGCCAATCGGCTTCTATACTGGTATAGGTGAAGGGATAACTTCAAAATACTGGCAGTAATAAAAAATATAACATATTCCATGCAGCAAACATAACTCTTGAAAATATCTTCTTGTTGTAAGTACTTACGATACCAGATTCTGACCTGACATGAACCTGTCAAGAGAAATACTAGCAAAGAAGTTCACATTTCAAATAGCACAAAACTAATCCATCCCCATTCTTTTCCTTCCTCTTCTGTTAGAAATGCTCCTCTCAGGCCCTGAAAACTCTGTGGTTGCTTCTCTGTAGCTGTACCTGCCAAGGGGAGAAGGATGCTCCCTCTCATCATGTACTGAGCTCGTGTGTGCTTCACAACACAATCGCTCTTCTTAGTTTATTGCAACCAGACATCATTGTCCCAGACAATAAATCCTAGCTGGAGGATGCTCCCTCCCTGTTTACAGCTGGAGCATGCTTCCTCTGGCTTTTCACAGTTGTTCTTCCTTGGCAAGAGCTCTTGGGGAAGAGCTGTAATACCAACAACCGTTGCTGCCAGATGGGAATTGTGCCGGAGCACAAGGATTGCCACGCACACCTTAGGCACTTAACATTTCATTGGAGGCAAACTCACCCATGTGGCAGGATCAAACCATAAGATGATTTTTATATTCTTTTTTTTTTGGTCTTTTTATATTCTTTTTAATTAATTTTTATAGTCTTTTTTTTTGTCTTTTTGCAACTTGGTGCCATCTGGAGCATGGCACAGACAGAGCCTAAACCAAAAGGCAATCTGCAGTATCTGTTAAGGTTGCAAAAGGAAAGAAAAAAACCCCAAAAGTAAAACAGAACAAAAGGCTAAACCCCCTGCAGAGGGAAATGCGACAATAAATATCCGCAGAGAGGGGAAGCTGCAAAAAACAAATATTTGTGCTGGAAATGAGATCAGATCGAGCCAATCACTGAGCTCTAATCAGTCGCTGACAGGAACAACCAAGTGTACAAATGAGTTAGAAGGAAAGAACAGGGATTTCTGAACTACTTTGGGCGAGCCTGGAGAAGTAAGAGTCATTCTGCTGGGCAAATGCAAACTGAAGGATTGTTTGCCTTTCATTTCCACATCGGCCAAGGAAGGTGGAAGCCTACAGCAAACTGCCTAAATAGCAGCCCTCAGAAACACGACTGCCAACAAGTCCAACACTGGCCACAGAAATGAACTTTTGATAAGATGACATTGTGCAAGCTTATTGTTTCACAGGCTCCTCTTTCTTTATCCCTGTTTGCTTAGTGCATCTCTAACTAGCAACTTTGTGTTTTAAAGCCCATCGATAACTTGATTTCCACTTGCATCCCTAAAGAGTGCTGTTGAGACATTGAGTGGTGGAGATCTTTTGCAGCTCTTGAGTTTACAGGTCTGAAAGGCAAAGAGTTCCTTCTCACTCCCTTACTCTTTCGGATTCTGTTTTAGCAACTGTGACAGGATACACCAAATGTAATTTAGACAAGGCCACAAACCCTACAGTGTGAGGAATGAGATTTGGAGTGCAAGGTATACATGCTTTGAGCCCAACATAGCATTTTGACATGGTCACTTTTCAGAGTGCAACTGATTTTTCATTAATTATGAGCTTTCAGAACTTTGTAACCTGAAATAACTTTGAAATACCTCACAAGTTTTGTCCATTTTCAAAACCAGCAAGAATTAACTCTTTTATGTTTTGGTGATTATGAAAATTTTTAGAATAGAATCAACATAATTCTGTCAGTGCTCTGAAAACATGTTACTTGCATCCCGTGGCACTTGTTTTTTTGATGAAGCCGTTTATTTTACCAGCTTTATTCTTGTTCAGTCATTCTTTGCTCTGAGACTGCTTTGAGGTAGAGAGAGGGGAAAGGTGATAATTTTATATCATCGGTGAACTGTCACAGATCAGAAGATAAACAAGTAATAACAGAGATATTGAGCTTTCTTAATCATTTCAAAGCTTAAATACTTTGCTCTGCTCTAGACTTGATTCTGAGAATGAATTACTTTTAATTCTCATTCATTTAATGCAATATCAGCAAAGCCCTAGCTAATTAAAACTGCAAGTAGAGTTCAATTTAACAGTTTCCAAGCTTTTCATAGGAAGATACTTCCTAATATGTTCTGGAGACCTCTGGCATTCCTAAGACAAGCCCCGTGAAGCCTGATCCAAATCTCTTAGAAGTCAGTGACTGCTGACTTCAGCTGTAGAGAGAATTGGTGAGATATTAGGACTGAAATAAGCTCTGCACCAAAGGTTTGTGCATGTCCTGCTCTTTGAGTAAGTGAACCTCAAACTCAAAGATGAGCCTATGTCAGTTTTTAGTGGAGGCAGCAGCCTGGTTGTCAAATACATCCCAGCAGCAGCGTTGACTCTTCCTGCTGTTCATGATGCAGGGCAGAGCCAAGTCGGTGCGTAGGGGAGATTCTGAAGCCAGCAACAGATGCAACTCTGTTGTCAACGGTGGTATGGCCTCACTTCATCCTGTAAGTCCACACCTTTCTGAACTATGACTCGGACTGTGCTGGGGGAAAATAGGCTTCCTGGGACTAGTGCAAACCTGTGGCACAACAACCTGAGATAGGTTCATGTAGCTCTGTTGAATCAGTCCAGGGAGGGTGTTTGGGGCTTCTTGAAGAAACAAGGGTTGATTGAGCTGGGAACAGTTGGTCACACAGATCATGATGACCAGACATTTCTCCCTGCTCTTAAAAAGTGCCTGGGTGTCTCTGGTGTCTGAATGTTGAATGTTTCAGAGAAGGACTGACTAACAAAGTTGCTGTCACCCTTTTAGCCAGAGGGGCTAGGTCCTTCTAGCAATGCTGAATTACCAAATAGAGCTGGGAGGTGTGTAACAGTCACATGAACAAGGATCAAGAAAGGCAGTGTCACTTGTAACACCAGCCTGTGTAAAGGGCACCATCAGATAATTTTATAACAGAAAATGTAGGGAAGTTGAAGAGGGATTTCATTAAACTAAATATTAATAGGAATGTTTTATCACATTTCACAAATAGCTCCTAAAATGTTCATTTTTTTTTTTTAGCTGAGAGCAAACACTTAACAAATGCTATTTCTAATACTGGCAGTGATGTAAGATGATCTGAAGGAGTGCAGGTGACCATGCCCTGGATTGTTGGTGCATGATAACATCACTGTTTCCCTGCCAAACACCCAAGCTGTGCAGGTAACATATCTTTGGTTTCGTCCTGATTGCTTTTCACAGTACCAATTGCTGATACAACTGAGTGTATTTCAGCCTTTCTCTTTTAATCTTCATCTTTCCTCAGATGTATTTATTTTTTAAGCCATGTAGCAATACCTTTACCATTGCAGACTGAAAAACTTGGTTTGATATAATAATTCCTTTCCCTCAAAACTTCTCCTAGAAGTGTGAAGTGCACTGCCACATCCCTTTGAACCTCAGCACAGCAGGCGTAGAGCAGAGCAGCGAGGTTGCATAATGCACTTCTCTAAATCAACTTGAGCAGATGGGAAGGAAAATAGCTTCAGCTAGCAAAGCGCAACTCCCCTTGGGCACTTTTCAGATGGCAGTGGAATTGCAGCCTGGCAATGCCCTACTGGCTTCATTTTGTCCTTTCAGATGACAGAGGCAGCCTTGCCTGAACCAAGGATTATTCCCCTCTGGCTCTTCCTCTCCATCCAGTTTACAGAGCTGTTCAACTACGTACTTTTAAACCTTATTTGTACCAGAAATTTTCCTCAGTCATCAGACATTGTTTCTTTTCTACTGGTATTTAAGCAAAAACCAAATTAAACTCTCAAGTGAAATATAAACATTAGCAACATAGGTTAGAAGATGACTAAAAAAAGTGTTAAGTCTTGTTTTATGCTCATCAGGTAGGGACCTCACAGCTACAATAAGAAATTAGACCTTGTCAGTTTATTAAAAATATACATTAACAACTGGTTAATTTCTCAACAGCAGAAGGAATGTAACACTACCAAACGAGGCTAAACACATCTTTTAATTCCACTCCACTGAAGTCATTAAAGTCATACCGGCATGAATTTTTGTTTAGCTGACATCATCTGTTCTCTGGTGTAGAACCAAATGGTTATGTAAAACCAGGGGAAAAAAATCAAGTTAAAGCTGGCTGTGGCAATGAACCTTTAGAGAAGACACCCCACGTTTTAAGACAGCTGAAACAGACTCCCCTGGTTCTGAGCAAAAGCTTCATCTGCAGAGCTTGTTAATGCAAAATGAATTTCATGCATGAATATCAGTGGTGGTGTCATGGGTTTTAAAGTCCCAGGTCAGCTAGTCAGTGAAGGAGGGACTCATCATGACCTGGCTGGAGGTGCTGCTTGTTCAGGCCACCTCATGTTGAAAGGAAGAAGAGCTCAAGTCTGTTGAGCACCCCTGCCCCAGAATGAGCCATGGCTGTACCTAGGAACCTGCCCAAGGGGCTATGAGAAGATCACAGACTTTTCTCCTGCCCTTGCCCTGATAAGACAATAGCAATCCCTGCCCTCTTTTTCTTCTTGTACTTCATCCAAAGATTCAGTTTGTTCCCAGCCTGCTTTCCTCATATAATTTATTGATGTCAGTGGTTAGGAAATTGCTAACTACTTTAAGCTTTTATGATTTTCAAAAAGACTACAGCCCTGTGTGCAAAGATATTCCCTTATCTGCGTCCTCTGCAGCTGAAATTGTGCTAGACCTAGTTTAGGATGGCAGCATTATGGGCCCAGGAGCTGATAAAGCTACAGAGGATTTAAGGTGTCAAATCCTTTATAGCCTAGGAACAAACATTGACTATAAGGGAGCCTGGAGCAGCAAGATGCCAAGACTGATTTCAGCCTTTCTAAGCCAACTGGGTCTCAATTGCCTATGTATGCAACAGTTGGGTTAACTTGACTTTGAATTTCCAGGCTATAACTCCTCCTGATCTCCTTTTATTTTTTTTTTCCCTATCAAGTTTCTTAAGTTTTACATTACTCTGTCTGTATCACCCTTGCATCTGAACACAGCACGGTGTATTTCTGTCATACTTCTGAAACTGCTTTAAATGAGTCATTCTGCAACATTTTGCTGTACTTCCTTGTCTTGCAAAGGTCAAATATATTTATTCCTACCTTTTTAAAACTTCAGTGTAACGTGGAGCACCCGAGGGGAGCCCTTCCAGCTGCTGTTTTCTCTGCAGGAGTCAGTGCTTAGTTTATCATCTTTGCAGGATACCATGTGAGCTGCAGGGTTCCTGATTGACAGAGGAGGCTCACAAGGGCTGTCACTATCAGTGCAGGTAGAGCCAATGCATATTTCATCACTTCCACAGGGGTTTCCATGGATCTTGTGATCTTTGCAGGGATCCTCATGGGAAATTCAAGGACGACAGTCTCAGGAGGGGTTGGAAGACAAAAAAACCATAGAGGCAGCTTTGAGGTGGTTGTGTTCATGGTGGAAAAGAAAGATAAAGGCATTGAGAAAGAAGTAGTGAAATAGGGAAAAGGTAAAGAGAGAAGAGCCTCGTGTGTTGTTGTGACCTCTGCAGGGAATAAGGACCTGAGTTCAAAGATCACTGGGGCCCTGGATGGAGCAAAGATAATGGGGAGGAATAAGCAACTTTGAAGTGCATGTTTGGGGCATATTGCCCCAGCAGTAAAGGGAGGTGTGTAACCAGTGAGACAATAATAAAAAAAAAGAAGAAGAAATAAAAAGAAACATGTGGCAAAGGGAAAGAAAACTTCACTGGAAACAGTGCTGAGAAAAAGAACACCCTTAAAACAGTTATTAAAGCGGTCAGCGAGACAGAAAGGAGAAGGCAAAAGAAGGGGAAAAGGAGAAAACCAAGAACATCTGTGCCAAAATGCCTGCAGGGGAGAGGGAGCTCTGATTCCCCCATTTCTTCTCAAATTTCTGCTAATGTAAAGAGCTCTTACTTCTCCCTTCACATGTCTCTACACTTTTACAAGTAGCTTTTCTATGTTTACCCCTATATATGTGACCTATGGATGGATTGACCCCATTTCTCATCATCCCCGAGAGGTTTCAGAGGACCTACAGCCTCAGTAGAACTCAGCTGTTAAAACCATCTGATGGTTTGCAGGGTGAGCAATCTGATGGGCAGTGACTGCCAACCATTTCTGACACCCTGATTCGAAGCAGTTGGAGGGATTTCTTGTTTACTTCCGAATATACCACAGAATTTGATTTTTGACTGCTACAGAGAGAATTCTTTCATTAAGAGCTGCCAGGGGTTTACAAACCGTGTACCTAGGTCTCATGTGCTGCATTAATAATGGCCATGCTACGTTGCAGGTGAAGATCTCTGCTGTGCCATGTCCTAAGTCAGGCAAGGACTACAAGTGGCTTTCAGGAAAGGTTACAATTTCATCTCCTTCTCCAGGTCTTTATCTGCAGGAATATGGAAGGATTGGATAGATGGGGGAATGTGTTTATTTCAGGAAATCCTGTCTCTTCTTCTCTCTCTCAGAGGGTATACATTTGGCAGTGTCTTATTGTTAAGCTACATACGTGCTCTCTGGAGAGGCTCCCAGGCAATGTACTGTATCTGGCTGGAAGAGGAATAAGCAGGTACATGCTGGTACAAAGCTGGGATCTGTAGCAAGAGCTCAGCTCTTCATTGACAAGGAAAGTGCAAGTGACATTTGCACAGGACTTTGCAGCAGCTTCTCATACAATATTACACGGACTGAGAAAAAAACAGCCCCTGAAGAAACAGATGCATTCCTTAGGGATTACTGTGTGATGAGACTTCAGAAGCAGAGCTCAGCACTGGTAGCCAGCATTGCAGGAGCAATAGCAGTCCTCTCGTTCATGGCACTGCCATCACAAACAGGCAGCCAGCCTCTGTGAAAGCTAGGGAGAGAGGAGAGTTAAGGGCAAACCCTGCCATTTCGAAATCAGTCAGCCACTCTGTCTCACTCCTGCTCGCTTGCCTGTTTGGCAGCACAGCAGAGTGGTGGAAATGTTTCTCTGATCACAGTTTAGAAGCGAACTGGCAGGTCTATGACTGGAGCATGTGTCAGCATTACCTGCAATCAGAATGCTTCACTAAATGCTTCACTACAGTACCATGAAGAGTAAAGGCCTGGATTAACATTTTGCCCCTTTCAGCCCTGTTTTGCTCCTTCCCCTGGGGGAACCTCATGCACACCCCAGTCAAGAGTTTCAAACAAGCATCTCACAAAAGAGCCACACACTCCCTCCCATGACTTGTACTTGCCTCACCCCAGTTCAGTCACATTCCCCAGTTCTCCAGGACACCCAAATGATGCTCAGGACAAATCAATTCCAATCCCAAAGTCTGATTTATGTCCTTATATAGCCCAAACTGAAACTCAAAGCTTGCCTTTCTCCAAGCTGTTGCCTGTCTCTTTGTCGTCTCCTGCCTTTGCAGAAATTCTAATCCCAGCTAATCATCTTTCCCCTGTCCTTCACTGTCCCACTGTTTTCTCTCTGCAGTACTGCATGTGTCTCAGGTCCTTATCGTCAGCTCAGCCTCCTTCCCTGCAGAGGTCACAAGTCCTCAAGGTGGAGGAAGCTGCTGCTGAGAGATGAGGAAAATCTGGGAAGCATGGACCCCTTGCACATGTGAGAGGGCTCTTTGCAGCTCTCTGCTCGCTCTCAGATGTGCTTCTTGGCAGTTTTGCAGCTCTTGGGAGAAAGTGGCAGAAGGGGTTTTTTTTTGGTCTGAATTTGTCAGGCAACCAGGCAGCCAGGTAGGGCAGACTGGTGCAGATCTACAGCTTAAGAACCAGTGAAGTCACTGGAATAAAGTTGCACAAAGCCAGAGAGGGAATTGTGAGAGACAGAGACTTCAAACAGCTTTGCTCTATAGTAACCTTCACTATGTTGGAAAATAGTCTTCTGCCACTGTTGTAATAGAAGTGTTGGGCTTTGACAAACACGCCTTTCAACTGCCTGCTTCTTCTTCCTCTGACAGAGCTCTCCTTCAATAATTCAAATAAATTCTCCCTGGGAGCTCCATTTCTGTACTGGAATGAGTAAGACCTGAGATTATTCCCTTAAACTGTTAGTGTGGCATCAATCACGTGTGTCAGCAAGACTTCCTTGTGCCACAGCAGCAGGAGTACTGGCTCAGCAGTGCTCTGTGAACACAGAAGAAGCAACACAGGTAGGGAGACACAACACTTTTTATTAGACAAAATGAAAGACCCAAAGAAAGTCCTTTGTATCAAAAGTTGCCCATTTTTTCCAATACTGTGTGCTGATCTAATAAAAGACAAGATCTCTTCCTACCAGCCTCATGTTGCTTACATTCCCCACGCTTTGATTGCATCCACAGTTTGCTTCAAACACTTCCCAGGGATGCTTGCTTGTTTTAATCACCACTGGCTGTCTCAGTGTCTTTTCTATCAGAGGAGCTCCTTTTGCTAGCTTTTGATATGGGGAATGCATTACCCTGTAATCAAAGTGATGTTGAACTTGTCCCTGAGCATCTGGAAAGAAACCTTGAGCAGCAGTTACTGGCTAAATGTAAAATACATCTTAACAGCTGTGCAGGCTGAATTTGTGTGTGTTCATATAGGGATAGAGCTTGTCATGCTGTAGTTGTATTGCTGGAATGTGAAGGCTCCTGCTTTTTTTTCTGTTCTGGATTCAAAGCACACTGTCTTTACCTTTTAAATAGAGATGTAAAATAAAAACAAACAAACAAACAAGCAAACAGGAAAAAATAGAATTTCTTATTATCTAATAGTTCACCTGAGTGTCTGAGAACATCATTCTTACAGTGATCTTGTGATTATCATTTTCATTTTTAATGGTGGACAGACAGCTGCTCAGTAAAATATTTGAAATTTTAAGTAGTAAAGGAGCAAGTGGAGGATCAGCACCATTCTAATCTCACCAGGGGCTCGCCAGCAGCCTCTTCCAGAATTCCTCCAGACCCCATTCAGCCCTGATTCCCATCCATCTTCTCTGGGTTGTGGTGAAAAGGAAATCAGGCTGAATTTACTGAGAGCTGATCTACAGGTATGTCTTATGAACATATACACACAAAGAACAGGTTTACAGGCATGGAAAAAGAAAACCCTATTACTATTTTGAGAACTCTGGTGTCTCAAAGAATGACTTCACTGATGCTGCCACTACGTGTCAATCCAACCTCTGTGTCACCAGAGTTTTAGCTTAGAATGTCTTTTGCCTGAGAAGATGTTTGGCAGTTATACCTTGAAATATAATTGCAGCTTCCACTGAAGGAATGTTTCAACACATTGTCCTACCCAACAAACCATGACGTGTGCCATCTGGGATTAGTAACAATTTCTGGGAAGACGAGGAAGACCAGGGGAATATCCTTCTATGTGCAAGAGGTGATAGAGGGGATGGATGCCCTCAATGGGGCTGGGGCTGGACCAGTTCCATGGACCACAGAAGTCTGCATAGCCACGTGGCTTCTCCTGGCTGCGTGTCTGGGATAGGTACCGTGGAGAACATGCAGTCTTATTGAACCCTCGGGCAAGACCTGATTGACAGCCAGCTGAACATGAGACAGAAAGCCAACAGCATCCTGGCCTGGATCGGGAACAGTGGAGGCAGCAGGAGCAGGGAGGTGGTGATTTCTCTGTACTTTGCTTTGGTGAGACTGCACTTCGAATACTGTGTCCAGATCTGGGCCCCTCTCTACAGGAAGGATGCTGAGGTGCTGGAGAGGGTACAGAGGTGGCTACCAAGCTAGTAAAGGGTTTGGAGCAGGTCTCTTTTGAGGAAAGGCTGAAGGATCTGGGGTTGTTTAGCCTTGGGAAAAGAAGGCTGAGGGGAGACCTTATTGCTCTGTCCAACTACCTGAAGGGAAGCTGTAGCGAGGTGGGAGTTGGTCTGTTCTCCCTGGTGACAAGTGCTAGAACAAGAGGAAATGGCCTGAAGCTGAAGCAGGGGAGGTTCAGGTTGAATAGCAGGAAGAATTTCTTTACTGAAAGGGCTGTCAGGCATTGGAACAGCCTGCCCAGGGAGGTGGTCAGTCACCATCTTTGGAGGTGTTTAAGAGCCAGGTAGATGCTGTGCTTAGGGATGTGCTTTAGTGGTTTTGATAGGGCTGGGAATAAGGTTGGACTTGATGATCTTGAAGGTCTCTTCCAGCAAAAACTACTCTATGGTTCTAAGACTATGGTAGGGGAGATGAAGGGCTCTCCAGACAAGGGTGTGTGGCACTATTTCAGTGTATTTATAGTGTAGCCTTTCTTTGTTCTGATCTGTCTCCTTGAGGGGTGAGAGCTGGTTAAGTCTGAACGTCAGAGCTAGCATTGCTACCCAGAGTCATTGTATGAACAGAAACGGCTGTCAGCCAGGCCAGAAATACCTGACGCCCAGGAGCAGGCAGGACAGTGAGTAGAGATGTTGTACAAACTGACATCTTGCCAAAAGAACAATGCCTGGCTTCTCCTGTGTTCATGTCTGCAGTACCTCTCCAGTCCCTAGCTGGACGTCCTGCTGTCACTTTAGCACTTCCCCCATCCAGCCTGACCCACCTGAAGGGTGTCAGGTCTAACCTTGCCAGCTGCCTGGAGTGGCACAAGCAGGCAGCTGGTCCCCACGGTTGGAGGCAGCTGTCCTGCAGTGGGATGAATCATGCTCTAGAGGTGAAGTGAATCCCACCCTCCACCTCTTCCTTGCAGTCCTGTGCTGCATGCAGATCATGAGCAGAGAACCAGTTTTACCAAATCACAGAAAAAAACCCAGCAGCCCAGCAGTGTTCACACACTGGAGGCATTTCAGTTATTAGGAGCAAACAGAAATCACTGTGCACACCTCCTGCAAAACATTTGTGGTGGTGCTAAATGGGCAGCTGCAAATGTTGTAATGTTCCACAGATAGTTTTGTTACTCAGCAACTACTGTGGTGGTTCAGTGGTGAACAGGCTAAACTGGCATTTCCTAGCAGAAAAATGAAAGAAAATGGAAAGCCAAAGACACAGAAAGGGACTGATGACACTGGTGGCAATGAGTGGAAATGAGGAGCAAATGGATGTTTGGCAGTCTGGAAAGGTTGCAGGCAGAGCTCCTGGAAAGATCAGGGGGTTACCATCCTATTATGAGATCAATGGCAGTCAAGTTGTGAAGCCAGATGGAATAATTTGAAGGAAGGCCAGTGAAAGGGAAAGAAGAGGACAGCCCAGCTTACTGCTAGGGCAAAGATCTGCCTGGCTTGGGACAAAGGAGCAAAAGGAGTTTGGCAGGACTGTTGTAATCTTCCCCTTGCCTGAACACTTACAGAAGATGCCAGCACATACTTTGAAGATGCACTATTTCTGCTTGCAGTCAAAGCTGGCTGAATCCTAGAGGCAATATCTCAAGTTAAAGAAAAAAATAGAAAAAAGAGTGGCCAAATCCCCACTGCTCTGCCTCAGCAGGCAGGAGAGCTGCTCTCCATCCCTGCCATCAGCTAAGGGAGCACTCTTGCACAGCCAAGAGCACTGCTCCCTGTGAGCACAGCTCCTTACTTGGAGCTGCCTCTCTAGAAATCCATGTGCACCCATCCATGGAAGTAAAGCCTCATGTGCACTGATATGGTACATACTCAGCTGTCTACAAAACTAAAGGAATTATTTTAGTTCCCCCATCTGCCTTAACCTATTTTTCCCCTTCCTCAAATTCTCCTCAGCCTTTTTTTTTTCCCTATTTCTTTTGTTGTCTTCCCTCAGTATCTATTGCTGGCTGCTGCCAAAGACAAGGTGGACCAGGTTCATCTGTAGGTCAATGTGATGTGACCTTTTGTGATTTTCTTCCTTGGGTGATGGCTTCCTAAATATTAAATAATTTAGTAAAAGGACAAATTAAATAAACAGCTGGGGCTCTTTTTTTTTCAAAATAATAATAAAAAAAAGGTTACATTTTGGTTTAATGCTAAACTAATAATTTTAATTATCATTTACTTATCTTTTTCCTATATAATGTCATTATTATAATGATAGTATAAACATATACACATTTATGAACCTGTTCTGTTTCACAAAGCAGCTTTATTATTTGCTGTATATTTTCCTTTGTGTGGGGAGTTTTTTCTTTCTATTAAATTGCATATCCATGGAGGATTTGAGGGCACTCAGCCAGTCAATCCAATTTGGAGTTGGATGGTGGTTGTAGTGGGCTAAGTCCCTTATCTGTCCCCTTCAGCTGTTTTACTTGTCTGCTATTGATGGAAACATAAAATTAAAAGTAGAATCAACTCAGAGGCAAGAGCCTAGCAAGAGACTTAGAAGGGAAAAGTTGAGGAGGGAGATTCTGACTAATCTCTCTGCAGCTGGGGTAATGTGCTGCCAGATTTGGGTTTAAATGGGCAGGCAGCAGAGTGGGTATTTCAGAAATATTGCCATTTCATTTATCTTTGTGGCTATCAAAGCGAGTCGAAGAGGAAAACTGAAATCAGATTGCTAATGGTTGGGTGGGTTTTGGAGAAGTAGGATTTAAGGAATTCTGGGTTTTCATGGGGTGTGTACTGGGGAATTATGAAGCTCAAGGAATGAATAGGAGGCCTGAAGGTGGATTAGCCATTGCTACAGGATGGTGTGTGTACTTGATTCTGGGCATACTTCATGTTATACATGCTACGGTGAAAAGTTGCTCAAGCTGTTGAAATCAGTGGTTACAGTGCTGCAAAACTGACGTACATGGAATTTGAACGGGATGGAGCAGACAGCCTGGTGTTCATGTGGGGTTCATAGCTGTCTTTGTACCTTTTGACTGGACCAGAGAGGGCCCTGCATCTCCACTAGCTGTTCTTCCCAGCAGGGTAAGTGGTGACAGCTTCCCATGTCCCTGGATGAGTTAAGATTGCTGGAGGTGCACAGGATTCTGGTCATGCAGCTTTCTCCATGCAAACCTCTTTGCTGTACTTCTGTTCCATTAGGCAATGCACATTGATGAATAAAATCTCGTATGGGAGGAGTTCTCAGGGAGGATGCTCTGCCTCTTGTATCACAGCAATGTGAAAAAGAAATGCTCCTGGTTGGCATTGTGCCCCATCAGCTGACTGGTTCTGCCTCTGCAGTGAGGGCAGCAAAAGGGTGATTCTCTAGTGCCTGAGGGACAGGAAGGCAAATCTTCCTTCTCTGGAATGAGGGTTTCTTTCCATAGCCAGTACAGAGGGCTGATGGGGTAAACCCCACCTCTTTGTGTAGGAATCCTGATCTCCAGACCAATTCCTTCTTGTCCATGGGGGAGACAAAGGTGGACCTGGGTCTGGGCTCGGTGTGAGGTGGGGACAAGCAGACCATTGGAAGGAGGAGGTGTCTGTCTAGGGGAGATGGGTGTCAGGAGGAGAGGGTGAAGAGGCAAGGGAGCTTCTCTGCAACAAGGAGAGAGTTAAGGGTAGTGAGGGAAGGCAACATAAGAAAGAGCAAAGCAGGATCTCTGTACTTATTTAAGAATATTAAAAGTTATTATCATAGATGAAAGGAAAATGTAGCAAAAGGAAGGAGAGAACAAAGACGGAAATAAGTTGGTTTTCAAATCAGGAAATGTAATGCTAAATGAAGCAAAAAAAAATACATTGCTGGTGTGAGTGCAATTGATTTGATTGACATCTATTTTATCTCTCTTACTGGCCAGCTCAGTGAGCTGCTGAAGAGAAGGGCACATAAATCTTGATAGGTGAGGTGTTGCACTGATAAAAAAAGGTATATACAGCTTGGCATCTTGAGGACTTGCTTCCCTACTGGATTGATGCTGATGTCTCAGGCCACAGATGTTGCTCTTTGGATCTGGTACCAATTCTCAGTGGTGCCATTTGTGTAGGCATGGGCACCTCTGAATCAAGGTGCTGATGCTGAAAACTAATTGTCCCAGACTAGATTTATTATTGTGACTGTGTGAAAGCTGCCATGAGCACAGGAGAGGCAAGGAGAATGGGCAGCTAGAGGTGGTGGCAGAAAGGACCTCCCTTTACAACAGTGGCACAGATTTATGCTGGGTTACAGTGCTTGTCTCGTCACCAACTGGCAGGACACAAGTCCCCACGCTCAGAAGAGGCCTCTCCTCCCTTGATTCTCTCGTAACACTGTTAAGTGTTCTTGTTTACTTAGCAGAAACCAAGCTGAAAAGAGAAGGTGAAACCCAAGGCAGCCCCCGTTTCCACAACCTGTCAATCTGGCTTCATTCAGTTACCATCACCACATTTCTCCCCTGTGATCCTGTAATCTTGGCTTCTACCCCTTGTTTCTCTGTGCACCTTCCAAGTCTCTTGATTTTCAATGCTGCTGGGTGACACTGCAATAAAGAGAGGAGGCTTTGGTCTAGAATTCCATGGAAATTTTGTCCCAGTAGGTGCATCCAAGGCAAGTTTCACAGGTCTGATCTTTCAAATACACATTCAAGACACGGTTTCTGGACACCTTGTGGGAGGTCCTGTTCTTGAGCTACTTGCAGAACAGAAAAGCAAAGCCCATCCATTCTAGCTTCTTTTCCAAGTATCTGTTTTCTTTCAGCCCATCCTGTGCTCTTAGGAAATGCTGGCACTTCAATGTTAAGATAACTTGTTCTTCCTTTGTTTTTGTTGGGGGTGTTTGTCCCTCTTCTCTCTTCCCTGACACTCCTCAGTGCTTAGGATGACATCACTTTTTCCTACCTCCAGTCTTCCTACCACAAGAGAATACTGGGACTAGTTTGGATTTTATATAGTCCTTGGCTAATTACTTAACAAGCCAGCTAAACTTCTTTTCCTTACAGGCATTAATGGGATGACCACGGGGACAGCTGAGGAAAGCAGGGAACAAGTTTGTTGAGACAAACTTCAAGCCCATGCTTAGGACAGCTTCCTACCACTCAGGTGGGCACAGGGAACAAACTGAGAAGCCATAAACCAATCTCTGTCGTAGTATCACTGAAACCAAATCACCTCTGGGAGAAGTTTATACCCTTACTTTAAAAAAGGGGCAACAAATGCAGCAAGAGCTCTCAGTAATAATGATACTGTGAAGATGCTGACTGTGATCTCATTGCCAACGGTGTTCCAAACTGGGTCCAAAGCAGGGCACAATTCCCTGCTCTCCTTTACATGCAGCTGCTCAGAGTTCGGCGGCCTCGTCCTTCCACTTTCAATAGAGCAAGCACCCTTCTGAGGATGCTGCCTGCAAACTGAACTGTATCAGCAAAGGAAAGGATCTCCACTGCAGGAACAGCAACAAAGAGAGGGCTTCTTGCACTGCAGAAAAGCCAAGATGTCCCTGGAGTAATTCCAGAGGCTTACAGACCGAGGTATTTTTGCAACATCATGGAAACTTGAAATCTTATTTTTCAAGAGTCCAGACTGTAGGTTAGTGCCTTTTGTGCTTGCTTTGTGCTTTCTTTTCAATACAAATTTGCTAAGAAGTGTCAAAACTGACCTCTTATTGAAATCTGCCCACGTCAACCTACCGCTTTTTGTTGGCAAATCTGTTTAAACCAATATTTTCCTCTGTACCCAATTTCATTTGTAGATCGTTGAAACAGATTTAGAAGTGTGAATATTTGTCAGGCAATGTTTAGGATCAAGCATCATTTTTTTGCCATTTAACCATCCTAACAAGCATACACTCAGCAGACAGTCGGAATAAAATTCCATTGTAGAGAATCATCCTCTGTTGTGAATTATAATTTTTATGGCAGATTTACTCCTCTGACAGAGAAAATTCAATATGTAGCTGCATTTCTATTACAGATACAGTCTTCTGCTAGCCAACAGATAAGCTTTTTATCAGCAGCCATGAGTCTGTGGCACTCTTTTGGGCTCCTGCCAAGCTCTGACTTTGTTCCTTTCATGAACAGATCAATGTGCAAACATTTGAAAACCCTAAATAGCATAATAGCTCCTTGAAAGTATGCTAAAAAAACCCTCAAACCGATTTCAAAACTTATACCTACCTAATATACCTAATGCAAATCTACAAAACCAAGGAAAGAAGGCAAAAGGTAGCACAGAGCTGCTATTTCCAACGCTGCCCTGACACACAGACTGTATTCATCAGCTTTTCCTCCAAGCTACAGTGAAAAACTACCTCCCACGTCTCTTTGCCACATCAGCCCTCAAACAGAACACGCAACATCAGCATCAGCTGGAGCTGGTAATGTTGGGAAGAAGAGTCTGGGTAAAGAACGTGATGAAGAACAAGCAGAGAGATTACAGCGTGGTGTGGTTTTTGTTACGTGTAAGAGCAATGCTGAAGTGTGTGTGGGGGTGTCTGTATCAAAACACACAGTTGCTGGTTACTACTCCAGCCTAACATTCAGAGCTGGGCAGCAGCTCCTGCTGTGCTGTCTGCAGTGGCTGCTGAGGGCATCCTGCCCTGGTAATTGAGCATCACGCAGCAAGACTCCTCACCTTACACTGCCACGCAGCCTGCTGACATAGACCAGGTGCATTTTGTCTTCTCTGCTCTCCTCAACTCTCTCTCTGGTCCCCTTTTTGCCATGGAACAAGCACCTGTGGAGGCAAGATCCTTTTTATTTCGCCATTACCCTTCAAACAAGAGGATGTGTGGTTGGAGTGATTGCCATTGGCAGAAGCAATGCTGGAATACTGGAATCAAAATGCTCCCCATGGGGAAACAGCAGTGGTAAAGGAAGAAAAAAATGAAGAAAGTGAAGTGACCTTGGTGGGCAGCTATTGAAGGAAAATAAATGAGAAAAGAAAGAGGAAAAAGTAATTGGAAAGGTGTTAATGTGTGAGTGCACCATAACGTATAAAAAGGTACAAGAAAAGGAATGGGAATACAACCAAAAAAATAAAAATAGAGGAGCAACAAACAGAAGAAGCCATAAGCAATAAAACAAGAGAGGCAAAAAGATGAATCAATTCTCTCTCCTTCCTGAGGGGTTGTACTGAAACCTGCCTTATCTTTTTTTTTATATATATATATATAAATTTATAAATAAACTTCCTTAGCTTTTTCCCTTTCAGGGGGATATAAAAGATGCAAATAAGTTTTTACAGAGGGTAAGTAGTTTAAGGAGATGATACCCACGATACTGAAGTATTAAAATAAAGATCAAAGCCAGGACTGCCAGAATAGGGTTTCTAGGTTATCCATACGTGGTTACAGCTCTAGCAGATTAAAGACTCATTTGAACAGAAAAAGATGAAATTCATAGGGATCATCTCCATTGCAAAAATGGCTTGATTACAAAACATAGTAAAGGCCCGATTCTATCAGATTCAGACCAAACAGTGCTTTAGGAATAGCACCATTAAAATTAGTGGATCAACTCAGTGGGATCTGTTCCTCAGCAAGGGTAAGGGTGGCCAGAGTCAGTCTGCTCAAGCTCAGTGGCGTTTTTCAATGCTGAGATCAGTTTCTGTTCTGGTCTCTGGAACAGTAAGGATGACAGCAATGTTTTGGCTCTTCCCCTCCATCATCACTTAAGAGTTATATAGCTAAATCTTTGTCATAAGGAGGAAAACCTGTGCTCTGCAGCCTAAACCCCCCAGAGCATTAGCTATCAATACAGCAGGTGCTAGTTCCATCAGCAGGCTCTGGTGCCAAGGGGGTGAAGGTTTCTGCATTCAAACTCCACCATTCCTTGGAAACAAGACTTCTTCTGGGGTCAGGAGGATAGGCAAATGCATGCACTAGACCATGCATTCTCTCAAAGCCTGAGAGAAGCTCTCCTGGGCAGAAATGCTCAGAGAAACTTCTAAAGTAAGTGGAAAAATACGTTGAATGAAGTACAAGTCCTGCTACAGTACAGAGAAGACCAGGTCACTTTTTCATCTCCATTTCAAACGTGATCTGTTATGGAAATATGTTCTGACGTCAGATCAGGTTTGTGGAGAGAAGGAGTAAAGTTCAGTTTGAGACAGTGGTTGTGCTTCACAGATGGTTTCTTTCCTGCCATTTCCCTCTGTACTCAGGCAGAAACAATTTTAGGCTTTTACAGAAACTCTAGAGTAATGTAAAATTCACTGTATTAGAACTGAGGAAGTTGTAAATCTTGGCTAAAAAAACAGCTATGAAGGTGAGTTGTTTGGGTTTGGTGTTCAAACCTTTTCATTTCCACCACTTCTTGTCCAGTATGTCCAGTTTTGCTCAGATGTCTCAGATGCAATGCAACCATTGCACACATTTTGATCACTGTCACCTTACACAAAGCACAGGTAAAGAAAGAAAGCAGAAGTCCGGGGAAAAGAGCTACCATGCCTTCCTAATTACTTTTAGGATTAGGGCTTCCGACATAAACTTGGAATTTGTGCCTTGGATTCAATTATAGATCTGCAAGAAATCTTTAGCATACATCCACTCCTGCTGCTGACAGATGGTAGAGCAGAGAACAGAGGCTATGAGGAGAACAGCATTTCATCCACAGCTTCTTTCTTGCAATACAGTAGCACAAGGTAGCTGTGAAATCAGTGGCCTCCTTGCACTGCTGAGCTTTCTGGCTGCAGGTAGCCCAAACACAGAGCTATAAGCTGTCAATCTAGGCACAGAGGTCACATGAAAGAAAAACATACCTAGACAGAAGACAGGCAGGTTTATGTGGGTCACAGATGTTTCTTTTATGTGCCAGAGGACAAAGCTGCCCCTTTCAGACCTTGAACTGGTAAATTCCAAAGCCTGAAACCCCTCGGGACTTTTTTTCCCCTCAGCTCGACATGAGAACAGCTAGGTAAGGTACAAGAAGGAAAACAGCAGAGGAAAGGCTGAAGAAAATGGTACATTTAATGTATTCCTGCTCTCTGTCCCCATTCCTCTGCTCTCTGTCCCCATTCCTCCTCTTCTATGCATCAACAGTTTTAATAATCTGGCAAAAGCAAACCCTGAAACTAGATAATCCTTCCCCATCAACTGTTACAAAACGCCCATCACAGCCCAAGAAAGGTTACGATGAGAGAGGATGCATTTAATATGTTTTTTCTTTCCTTTCTTTTCCATTTGACACCGGTTAGTTCTGCATTTTTTTAATAGCTGTTCTGAAATAACCAGTTTCCATTTTAAAGCAAACAAAAAATTAGGATCGGCTTATGGAACTGGAGTTAATAGAGAAGTGACTTTTAAACAAGATAGATGAATAAATAAAAATAATAAAAAAGAAGACAAGCAACCCAAAACAAACAGACAAACAAACCCCAACAAAGCAGTGAAGTAACTCTTCCGTTTAATCTCTTTGCTCTGAAAATAAACCACTGTTACAGCCATGCTAAGCATATGTAGAGTAACCAAAACAGATGGGGAATTTCCCACTCCTGGTTTCTTTCTTCTAAGGGTGGTTATTTTCAGTTCATAAACTCTCAGCTGTCAGCCCTGATTTGTCTTCACGGCAAATTTCTGTTGGGGTTACACGTCTACGAGCTCGGGCGATGCGGCACGTCGCCCCGCTCGCTACGCTCTTCCCTCCCTGCCAGCCCCAGCGCTTGTCACCGGGGTTCCCGCTTCTCTTTTAACCCCTTTGACATTGTTTCCTCTAACGGTGACTGACATTTTGTGGATCTCGGTTGTGCTCCAGCACGGTGAGACCAGTGTGAAGAAGAGGCATGCTCTTAGTTAGTTGAAAGCATCCTCTTTTCCTCGGAGAGGGGAGAAAGGGCTGCTAGGGATAACGAAACCCCGCCTGAGTCCAATCCGCTACCCATAGAATGGCTTTATTTAAACATATCAAGACATCGCTGGATAGACATCCTTTAAAAAATGTTTTCGCCGTCCCCAGCCGTAAAGAGAGCGACCACTTATTTGCTGGAAAGGGCTCCTCCCGCCCCCTCCTCCGCCTGGCCCCCCCCCCCCCCTTCCCCCCCCCCCCCTCCCCCCATTATTTTACTCAT
>JANHFX010020554.1:67060-86221 GCA_027560015.1 Chloroceryle amazona | reverse complement strand
CTCCCCGCTGCATCTCTGGAAGCCGCTCACCTCGTGTGCGCCTTCATGGCCCCGCTGTGTGTCTGTCGTTGCAGCGGGCATGGGGAACCAGGTGGAGAAGCTGACCCATCTGAACTACAAGGAAGTTCCCACGGCTGACCCGACAGGTATGGACAGAGATGAAGGGCCCAGGATCGGGGTCTCCTACATCTTTTCAAATGATGATGATGAGCTGGAACAGCAGCAGGATTCGGCGCATGACCTGGGGGGTGAGCACCCTGCCCTGCAGCCCTACGATCCCCAGCTGCACGAGGTGGAGTGTTCAGTTTATTACCGGGACGAGTGTATTTACCAAAAGAGTTTTTCTGAGGAGGACACGTTGCCAGAGGAGGGTGATGAAAGAGGCGGGGGACATCTGAGCACCTACACCCCGGAGAACCTGCTGAATAGGTGCAAACCAGGTGACCTAGTGGAGTTTGTGTCTCAGGCCCAGTATCCCCACTGGGTGGTCTATGTCGGTGATTTTCAAGTTGTGCATCTGCATAGGCTGGAGGTGGTGAACAGCTTCCTCACTGATGCCAGCCAGGGCAGACGGGGCCGCATTGCCAACCAGCTGTACCGCTACAAACCCCTCAGCCCGGCCGTGGTGGTGCGGAACGCACTGGAGCAGGTGGGTTGCAAGGACAGGGACTTGAGCTGGAGAAACTCTGAGTGTTTCGCTGCCTGGTGCCGGTATGGCAAGCGGGAGTTTAAAATCGGCGGGGAGTTGCGCATAGGCAAGCAGCCCTACCGATTGCAGATCCGGCTGGGTGACAAGCGCAGCCACACGCTGGAGTTTCAGAGCCTAGAGGATCTGATTATGGAGAAGAGAAGAAATGACCAGATTGGTAGGGCTGCTGTGATTCAGGAGCTCTCCAGCCACCTGCAGGCTGCAGAGGAAGAGGAGGAGGAAGACCATCATCATCCAGGTGCTCGGACTGCTGTGGAGTAGCAGCCTCAGCACCACCATGCTGCTTAGCCTGGGTGATGGGGATTAAAACTGAAGGTTGAGAAATTGAGCTGTTATAAGCCCTTTGGGCCACTTCGGTGCAGCTTCATTCCAATCACATGTGAAAGGAAGGGGGAAAGCTGATTAAGTGTCTATGCTTTAGTTCTTAACTCCTTCAGTGCTTGATGGTAAAACCACTGACTTATTTGTAGAGGATAAAACTCAGGGCAATTCAACCCTTCTCTACTCCCACCTTCTCTTCCTCTCTGCCCCTTTTTGTGCATAGTCTTCCCCTCAACCATCTGCCAGTAGGCCTGACCCTACAAGATGCTAAATGCCTTTGACATGTACTTATCAGCAGAAGTTAAGAGTATTTAATACTATTAAGGAGCCAACAACTTTCAGGACATGGCCATGTAGCTCTGAGTACATGATTAATTTGGTAGCTGAGAAGCATGAGGATGTTTTTTTCCCTTCTCTTCCTGTTTCTCTTGAGTTGTGGCTCCTGTTGGTATTGCAACAAACTGCTTGCTTGCCTGCTAGCAAGGCTTCATGGATCCGTAGCCAGCCCCGGGAGGGTGTAAGGGAAAAATTGTTCATTTTAATCAAATGGGTTTGATGTGCCTGGTGCCTTCTTAATTGATAGGAACTTGGGTATGGGCTGGGGGAGCTCCTCAGCTATCAGTGCGTGGCTTTGGGAACAGAAGATGTATTTATTGCTGACTGGTCCCAGGGAAAGAGGAAGTTTGCAACCCTGATTAAGGAGTCTGCACGTTGGTGTGTGCTGGGACTCTTTCAGGCAGATACCGAGCTATGCCAGTGCTTGTTACAGGCTGCCTGGCTTCCCCTAAAACTAATGACAGAGCTCCTGATTACAACTGTGACACACATCAAGGCAGTAGAAGCAGGTTGCACATGTGCAAGAGTATGTCTTGAGTAAGCTGTCCTCACGAGGGTGGCCTCTTGGCTGGGTGTTCCTGACCATAAGCATGTCACAGGTTCTGCACCACAGTAAACACAGCTGTGATGGGAGGGAGCCCGGGCTGGAAGGCATCACAGACAAGGGGTTTTGGGTGCTCCTTTTCTTTCCTTTCTTACTGCAAAGCAATTTCCTTTTCATTAGGTATATCGTGTTTCTTTTTTGCTAATTTTTATGGTATGCGACCGAGCTATAGCATTAGAGAAAAGGAGAGGACATGCCTCCACAGTTGTTGCACAAGTCCCTCATTAATCAGGAGGGAAGGGGGAGTGCGTTTGCTGCCTGCCCTGACTATTCCCTGAATTAGTCTCCCACACGGGCAGCACTGTCAGATCTTTGTCCTGGGATCTGAAGTGTGTGAGCAAATGCCGATTTGGAGGCAGTTTCTAATGCTAAACACCTTCCCTTCAAAGCACAATAGTGGTGAGGTGAACTTCAAGATAAGCTTGGGTTCATGCAAAATAATGGAAATGAGCAGTGTGATGTAAACTTGAAGCATAGTTAATGTGGTCTTCCCTGCAGTTGTTTACAGTTAAACCACAAATAGCAAAGTACTTAGAGTCCTTTTTGCCCCTGAGACAGGAGCAAAGTTTGATTTAGTAATAGATAGATAACAGCTTTTGATTAGTTAAGACTATGTGAAGTAACTTTGCCAATATGATCCAAATAGACTGTGGTGGTGTGTTTTCTGCCCAAAATACAGAAGCTAGGAAAAAGCTGTGAAAGACTACTTCATCTTCCCTTCAGGAGGAAAATAACTTTTAGGGAAGTGTTCATACACCATATACAGTTTCCTTAATGACTCCCATGCTCTCATTTTTTGCTGAGAAATACCCAAATCCAGAGAAGCGTTTAACACCAAGCTCCCTTAGAATGCTATAGCTCAGGTGTCTGCACAAAGTTGGGGGTTTTTAGTTGTTTGGGTTTTTTTTTTCTCTGATATGCAATTGAGTTATATTCAAGTTACCATGGTTGTCAAGCAGAGGTGCAACCTTGCTTTGAGAGTGTAATAACTGCCCATATCTAACTGTAGTAGAGTTAACATGGGAATGTCTGCACACAGGTTTTATGCAACTATCAGTAACACCTAAAAGATGAAATGATCAGTGAAACAGTTTGAAAAAGAGTGAAGGAGAGTTTTTCTGTACTGACTAATAGGAGACAACTGAGATTATCTAGACCATGAGTAAATGGCTGTGGTTTCTTTCGTACTGAAACCTTGTACATAGCAGAGTTTATTTCACTGTGTAATATAGGTATGTAAAATAATATTTTCCTACAGATATTTTTGAAAGTTTAAAAAAAAAAATCCGTTCATAACCTTGCATTTGAAAGTAAGTTTGTTATGCACATTATTTTCCAGTCCTCTGAATGGGTTTATTTTTCATTAACGATCTAAAGTATATTCTAGGTCATAAAGTATAGAAACTGCTATAAATGTCAAATATTATGTATCTACAGGGTACTGAACAGTAAACTAGTTGTGAAAATATTTTTCCCTTGTGTCTGAAACATCAGAACTGTGACAGCCATTTCTTTCCTTCTGAGATACCCTGCATAGTCTGGCTTTGTTTTCTGTTCTTTTTTCCATTTTTTGTTTAATAAAAAAAAGGACCAAATCTGCTTGGGAATGGAGAGCAAAGCTTCTTTGACCAGCTGAATTCGTGTCTTGTGCTGGTCTTGGTGCTTCTCTGTACCGGTCACGCCTTTTGGGATAAATTCCCTCACAGGCACAGGGCCTTAGTAAAGAATCCTGGAGCTTGCACGGCCTTGCTAGGGTGGAGAGTTAAGGGGGGTGGGGGGATGGTTTGCCTCACAGCACAGCAGAGTCTGGCATGACTTCTGCTCAGCTGTAAAACCTATATGGTCCTCTAACACCTGGGATCCATTTTAAACATAGATATTTGAAATTTTTAAATTTCTCTGCAATCAGGGATTTATTCTGTCTCCTGCTAGTCCATTATGTGTAGAGTAGAAGAGAGGGGTAAGCATGGGGGTTTTTTTTATGTAGTCTGGAGGAGGGCTACCTCCATACAGGGATTTCTTATTCCAGCAGGTAAATGCAACTGTTGAATCTTTAACAGGCAGGTCCTTTTTCCCTACCTATTGATCGGCTGGTGTTACATAACAGGTGCTACTAAACACCGCTGCAGATGTTTCTGATCAGTCTGGTTTTAAAGCCATGGACCTGTTATGAGCTGGATGTGAGAGCAGGGGTTGTGTTTGAAGCATATCACAACTGCTTAGTTTCTTGTTTTTGCTGTACTTTACTGAGATACTGTTTGCAGACTAGGCTGGGATTTCTAGACCTTGATTTTTAAAGGAAAAGATCTCCAGGAAAGCAGACTTTTTTTGTGCATCTACTTCAAGACCTTTGTGCAGATCACAGAAGAGACGGAAAAAGACTACAGTGCTCTTCTCTGCATTTTCTTTAACATCTAGAAATTCAGGTGTAATCCTTCTGCAGAACTTCTGGTTCAGAAAAGGTGCTAAGCCTATACTGAAGTTTGAAGTTGTGAGTAGACCCTACATTGAGCCACCTGAAAATCAGTAAGACTATTCACATGCCTGAAGTTGAGTATATTTACATTTCTTTGTGAATAAGGGCCTGGAATTTCAATCTGAGGTCTCTGGTGGAAGACCTGAGGTTGCCTAATTGCTGAGGGGGAACAAGTACAGCTGTAAAAGCTGTTTCTCAAAGGGCCTCTTGTCCAAACGAGGTTTATGGAATCCAGCCCAAAGTTTGGCCTCAGTTTCCCCCTGGAAATCCAGGAGGTGCAGAAATTTGGTGAGAGGTGAGTGAGGTGTGTTACACAGCAGTTGTGAACTAAGCTATGATCGTGCTGCAGACTGTTCTCTGAAATCTTTGTTTTGTCACACTTCAACTTTCCCTTGCATTTTTAACATTTATTTGTTTTAAAAGCCCTTTGACTGTGCAAAAACTTAATCATTTATATAAATTTACTCATTTAGTCATACCTACCGATAGGATGACTGCTGTGAGCATCATTAGGCACATGTTAAGGCTGGCAAGACTGAGCCCCAGATGTGTAAATGTAGCTCCAGATAGGAAACGTAGACGAGCAGTCTTATTTCCCTGAAGTATTGTTGTGTTTGATGCAAATAATATCTTGGAAAAGGCTTTATACTAAAACCTACAATTATCCCTTGATTGAGTAATTTTAAAAACACGATTTAGACATTCACCTTCCATGGCAGTGAATAAGGACATAAACTGAAGACTATTTCAGGTTATCCCTGATTCTGTATGAATGCAAGGTATTGATTATAGCAGCTCTCTAGAGCTCACCTGGCCAACATAGGAGGCAATTGTAGGGTAGGCAGGGAAAAATACCCAAAAGCTATTTCAAAAACTATGTTTTCTAGCTTGTAAAAATATGTACTTCAGACTGAAGGACCCTAGTCTATGGAAGTAAACTTTCAAGCGTTTCATATAAATGAAACCCTAGGCAAACTTAGAAAGGTTGGTTGTTTCGTTTGGGTTTTGTTGGGGTTTGTTTGGTTTTTTTTTCATTTAAATTCAGTATTCCACTCTCAGTACTAAAATAGGTAATGTTACGTGTTGAGTATATTTCATATATACGTAATGGTGGTTTTCATTTTCTCTTCTCCTTTGGTTAAGTTTTGCGAAGGTCTGTCCTTGGGTGTGTGAAGTGTGGTGTTGAGTGGTTTTCCACCTGTGCTTTTCTGATGACAGACAGCACCACCTGTAATTCTAACAGCCATTTAGGAACAAATATTTTTTGAAAGCAAAATTTAAATTTTGTATCACAGATCAGAGACTAATAGCTAAGTAGAGGTAGGAAATAAGTTGTTTCCAAGAGCAGTTTCTATTTGTAAGAAATCTACTGTTAATTGAGTATGTGTTAACTACTCTTAAATTGATGTGCAGTGATAAGGACAGGTGTATTGTGTAATGGGCTTAGAGTTTCAGACTTTTTTTTTCAGTTGGATAGGAAGAAATAGGGGTGACTTCAAACACTGCTGGTTTAGATGGTTCTTTTACATTAATACTGTATTAGAAAATTTCTTTAAATGCACCCTTGAAATTCCTGACATTGTAACACATCATGGAATTGTCCACAATAACAATTGTAATCTCAAAAAATGATTATTTTCCACCATGAGCATTTTCTGTAAGCTGTCTTTTGTCAGTAAATGTTGAATTATTAGTGCAAATATCTTCTTTTCTGAGAAAGAAGTACAGATCATTGATTGTACCATTTCCTTCAAAATGAAGGGCATTGCATAGTAACAAAGGAAATAAAAGATTTATAGTATCTTTTACCACTTTCCTTTCTTTTGTTTGGTGGTGTTTGGTGTTGTTTGGTGTTTTGTTTTTTGGTTTTTTTGAATGTCATGTTTCTCTCCAACTTTTTGGAAAATTAATGATTTTTCATGATCACAAAACAGTGTTTTCACTGACTTCACATGTCAGATCAAGATCTAACCCTTTGATTGTGCTCTTGCTCTAAAGGGAGAGGAAGAATAATCTCTCTACGAGGCCAGACCATCAGCTGCTTAATAGGCAATAGTTGTATGAAATCTGATGATGATCTGGCCCATAATTTAATTGTAAAAGTGGAAAATGAATTCAGCAAAAGATCATATAGTATTAGTTGGCACCCAGGCTTGTCTTGCCTGCCAGCAACTGCTAAAGGAACAGATGTAGTGTCTGTGAGAGGAAGAAATGAGAGAACATCAGAACTCATGGGGAGTTTTTGGAAAATCTGTACAACGGTTCAGTCTGTGTCGTGTTTTGTCTCATGGAAGCTCCAGGGATGGAATGGGATCAATGTTCTGCCTGTACCAGGTGCAGCAACATTTCTTATTGAAGGTGATGAGGGTTGTTCATTGTAGTAAGACATTAATTATATCCATAGGTTAATGTTTTTTAATTTGTGAGTCTTCCACCGTGTGCACATACATGATGACAAAACCAGCGATACAACAAACTCTACTTCTACATGAAATCATCACCAGCAAGATCTATTCGAATCTCGCACAAAAGCACCAAGTCAGCTCAAGCAAGAATACCCTGAGTGAAACCATCCTGAGGAAATTCATGTGTTGGAAGGTGAGACTTCTGTTGAAAGTATCAGTAGAGATCTTAGCTCTTCTGTGGGTTGCAGCTGTCCTCGACAGCCTTCTCACAGGTGTGACAGAGTAAGACAAATTTTCTTAAAACAGAGAGAGCAGCTTTTAAGGCTCCAGCTGCAGGTGGGATTCCACTATAACATTCAATTTCTAGCTCTGGCATGGACTTTGGTGACTTTGAACAAGATGTACGAGGCATCCAGCTGTGCTCTGTGACTGCAACAGTGCCTGGATTTTCATGTATTTGATACTAGGTCTCAAAAAGAAAATGAAAAAAACCCCAGAATGTGAATTGGGTGACTGAATCAATAATTGAAACTCTGCTCAGCTGCCACCTACCACTGGAGGCCACTAAAATCTGAAGCTTGTTTATTTTTTTAATTTTATTTTATTCTTTATTTACCATAGTCTTTCCAGAATCTTGAGGTTCTGGGCCTTTTTATTGCCCATAAATTTCTCCAAGTGCATAAAGCATCTTCTGAGTTCTTTCACAGCCTGTGCTCATAGCCAGGGAGATCCAGCAAGCAGGATCCTGCCTCACTTTCCAGTGGCTGCTCCTAGAATATAGGTGACCTCAGGAACCAAAGAAGAGCTTTTTAAAAAGGACATCTGCACTGCTGTCTTATTTCAGCATGCACCCAAGATAGAAATAGGCCAATATGAAATGCATTTACAGGAACACGGACTCTAGGAGGTCTCTGCACTTCTAGCTGACTGTTCTGAGTCACTGGACTTCTGCAGAGTGGTTTTCTCTTCAATTCCCTCTTTTTTTGCACTGTCGATCACCTCCAGCAAAGTGCTATTGAAAGTTCTCACCCCACAAAAATCGAAAGTGATAGGAAGGTTGAATCCCTGTTATCCCCAGGCAGAATTAGAAAACACTTTTCAGTCTTCCTCCATCCTGAAACTATGCTCAGATCTCTAGGATACTGTATAAGGAAAGGCTGCCCATCACTAACACCCCCTTTGTCTTCATAAAGGTAGGCAGCCTAAGTTTTAGTTTGCAGGAGTGGTTGCCTTGTACTTCTTAAGAGCTCTGCATTGCAGCAGGAGGCAATTTCTGTGAGCCATAAGTAAGGTGCTCAAACACTAGAAAGGAGAGGGGAACAAAAATATTTCAGAATCACAGAAAATCCTTAAGGGTGGGAAGTGCCTCTGGAGATTATCTAATCTACTGCCTTGGTCAAAGCATGGGTAACTAGAGCAGGTTGCTAAGAGCTGCATCCAGGGTTGCATCGATGACCTCTCCAAGCAACCTTCTGCCTCTTATGCGCCTTTTTTTTTTTTTTTTTTTTTTAATGATGTCTGAGTTTTGCCTAGAAATCCTTGAGCATCCATGTCACCTTTGCTTGATTTCTTGCACACAGAGAAGGTGATTGATGAACATCAACTAGGTGTGTTATATGGACCTCCTTTTTAGGACTCTGTCCATGAGATTCTTCAAAGCAGGTCCTTTAGCAGGCTAAAGTCTGCTCTCCTGAAATCCAGGTTATGATCCTGCTATTTACCTTGTTCTCACCTCTGAAAATTGTGAACCATGCTTTCTTGAGATAAGTGCAGCCAAGGCTGCCTGGGACCAGTCCACTCCTGAACAGTTCTTCCTTGTAAGTGTGCTCCAGAGAGCATTCCCCCTCACTGAGTCCTTGATCCTATATCAGGAAGTTGTCATCACTGTACTCCATAAACCTCCTCAAGTGCTTGTGCCCTGCTGTGTTGCCCCCTCAGCAGATGCTCGGGTGACTCAGTTCCCACATGAGGAGCAGGCCCTCCAGTCATGAGGCTTCTTCCACTTGTCCACTTGTCTCATCTACTTCTTTCCAGTCAGACAGTATGTAGCAGCTGCCCACCACGATGTTGCCCACACTGATCTGTCTGCTAACCCTGATCCCATAAGCTCTCAGCAGGCTTATCACCTGTCCCCAGGCAGAGCTTCATGTATTCCCATTTCATGTACACAAGTTCACATCCTCACCATCCCAGCCTGTCCTTCCTACAGAGCCTATCTATCCACTGCAGCCTTCCAGTTGTGTGAGTTATCCCTCTACACCTCTGTGACCCCAGGGAGATCACAGCCCTACAACTGCAGGCAAACCTCCAGTTCCTGCGGTCTCCACGCTGCATGCATTAATGTAGAGGCACTGCAGAGGCCACCAGGGTGCTGATTTCCCAGAGAGCTGTCCCAACGGCACTTCCTTATTCTTGTGCAAACGCTTCAGGTGAGCCCCCTTCAGCCCACTTTTGCTGTTTTTAAGGCCTCTCGTCCACATCAGTCTGTATCCTTTGCTTAACCACCCAGTATGCCACTTCTCACTTCACTCTGGGTCTTGATCTCCCTCCCTTGTCATTCTTGGATTAAAGTTCTCCTCACCAGGTTGGCCACCTTTTGGCAAAGATGTTTTCTCTTACTTGGTTAGGTGGATCCCATCTCTCCCAATGGTTCTTGAACCTCAAAGAAGGTCCCACAGCCATAGAAGCCAAATATCCCTTTGGTGACACCAGCTGCACAGTCATTGACCATCAGGATCTGTTCAGTCCATTTCAAGCCCTTTCCTCTAATCAGCAGAATCAAGGAGAAAAACATCTGGCTCCCCATGCTCTTGTTTACCAGAGTCATACAGTTGTTTGTGATAGGCTCTAGACCTCCCCAGCCATGTCATTAGTGCCTATGTGGGAATGCTGCAGCAGGTAATAGTCTGAGGGATGGGTAAACCTTGGTAACTTCTCTACATCCGAGATCTGAGCCCTTAGTGAGATGCAAACTTCCCCATAAAACAGGTCGGGTTGGCAGATGGGATTATGTGTCCTCAGCAGCAGTGAGTCAACCCTGCTGTCACTCACTGCTCCCTCTTGGTGCTGCATCTGTTGGCCCCATGCTGCTGGCTGTATGCCAGGCCCAGCAGTTCTCTAGGGCTCTCCCTAACACCTGCTAAAAGGGTGCTTGACCCCCCTGACCAGGAGTCAGATGGAAATCCTTAAAGTACCCTTTGATGAGGAAGAGTTGGCAGAGCTTGTTAGAAGGTTTTTGGAGCTTGCTAGAAACTCAAACATTTGATGGGACTCATTTGCCTCACTCTGGGTCACTCTGTGGTCTGTCCCTCGGTTGGAACCAGAATTCGTTGCTTGTATCAAGTTCATTGATGGAAATTAACTGGGATTGTTAAGAACCAAGTTAACTGAGAATCATATCAATGTCTGTCCTCCCTCTATTTTTTCCTTGATGCCAAACCTCTTCCATCTTGTCCTGTTCAGAACAAGCTCTGCTCTTTCTGTACAGTAGATAGACCAATGATGTCTCAAGGTGTTTACACAGTATTAATGAAGTCAATCACCAGAGGGCAGAGGAAATGAAATGAGGATGTTCTGGACCATGAAATAGATGACTCACATCTCTGGAAAAGGTTTAATTGAGCAAAACATGTACAAAAGTGTACCTGGCTCACCACAGAAATTGTGCAGAGGAAGATGCACCTCTAGAGAGAAGGATAAAGGCACCCTGACAGCACACAAAGGAAATGTATGCAGTGCTTATGTAAATTGTGTCTGTGGAGAATAAGTCTCCATAAACAACTCATCTAGCTCCAATAGAAAGCAACTGGCAGCACTGTTCTTTACAATGCTTTCACTAGAGCTCTTGATCATGTCCAACGGGGAAAAGGTGCTCTGCTGTGAGCCTCAGCACTGTGTGCACAGTGAGGAGCATATCCTTGAGACCCACAGGTGTTGCTCTGTGGAAACACCTTTGATGCTGTGTTTTTTCCTCTTTGTGTTCTCTGTGTTCCTGTTCCTCAGCTACTCAAGAAAGCAACACACCTATGAAAGGGATGAGCAAAAGAGATAAACATACAGTTGTGGGGCAGACTGGTGTGCACACATAGCCATGGTGTTCTGCACTCAAGCCTGTCTCCTGGAGATGGGTTCTTCTGTCCAGACTTGCAGATAAGTGGGCAGCTCAAGTGTTTGCCTGGAAAGTGATTTCAGCCCTCTGCTCCACCTAATCCAGAGCATCATGTTGAACACAGAACTTGAGTAAATGCTCTAACTAGCCCTTAGGGCCAGAGCTGTTTGTATTCTCTGGATCAGTGAATATTTGTCTCATCTTATCAAAGCAGAACATTACCAGCAGGAAACAAAAAACCTCTGACTTCAATTAGTTGTCAGTCTTGCAGCTACAGTGTACTCTAGAGGAGTGGGACACCAAGGCTTCAGCTCTTCCAGCAATTCAGGATAATCAGTGACAGTAACAGGCCTTATCTCTTCCATATGATGTGCCCAGCACCACAGCTTAAGTAAGCCAAGGACGCCAACTCCCACCACAGTTCAAAGTAAGCCAAGGACACCAAGTTCTAAGAGGTACTGTTCAATGTCAGGCTCAGAAAACCTCTATATTATCTTTAAATACACTTTAAATGTTAGTGGACTAGACTTCTGTTGGTTTTACTATTCTTATTACAAACTACATGACAAAAGATCTGATTACAAAAGAAATGATTAAAAGACACATCCAAGTATTAAAAAAGTATTTTCTAATTATCCCTAGGGATAAAATAGTTTACCCTTTCCATACACATTTCTGCATTTGCCCACCTTCAACAGGCTGTAATGCAGGTTTATGTGTTTACAGCCCCTGCATGCCCAGATGCATCTCAGCTCGCCAAGTCTAAAGAGTTCCCATCACATGAATTAATCATACTACAAAGCACAGGAAAGAAAGCTGTTAAATCTTAAGTTATTAAAATATTACTGTAGAAATTCAATAGCAGCTTGTAGCCTGTGGGAAGTGACTCTGCAGAGAAAAACACCATTTGCAGGTGAGGTGGCACTTGGAGACATCACATTCATGGGGAGGAGGTGCTGACCCCTGAAGAGAAGCTGCAATTATAATGAGTCTCTTATCCAGTGAAAAGCAGATATCCCAATACATTTGTGATGGAAGCTGAGGTACTAAAGAAGATGCTAGCAGGATATAAATAATGAGGTGGTACACAGATGTGTGTTGGAACCAAGCCACTAGAGCAAGGTAATGGCAAAGTCACAAGCTTAACTTTGCTCAGTTTCTGTGGGAATAGTGGGAGGATAATACCACATGGAAAGCTGATTCCTCAACTTGTAGCAAGTAACAGAACTCCGTAGCCCCGCTTGCCTTTGTTCAGAGCCAGAACAAGCAGAGCTGTATTACTGCGGATGTCTAACCCTAGGTGCAAAGCTAGATTGCATCTGAATGTGCTCCAAAAGTCTAAACATATAAAGGCCATTTCTGGCTTCACATAACTAAACCCATGCTGAGAAAGGGAAGAAGCTGCTGAATGCATGGACCTCAATTCATCAAAGGATTTAATCAATGTCCCACTGAAAAGGGATTTGAACATACGCATGACTGCTCTAATAGTCTGAAACTATCAGAGTATACATTATTTAATGTTTTATGGTGGTTTCCTGTTATGATGCAAGGCATAACTCATATTTCTAATTAAACATTTTAATATAACACAGCTTGTACATGTCTCATGGCACCGCCTAGTAAAGACGCAAGATGGAGTTATAAAAAGGAGCTGTGATTTTTTAACTACCAACACCAGTGCTTTTCAACATGATTCTGCTCTGCGCTTTCCCTCTGCTGCAAAACTTACAGCAAGAATTCCTAACAGGAACATCGGTAAATTTATACATCATTGTACAACAGCATGTTTTGTGACAGGCTTGCTTAAATATCTTTCACTGATATAAAGGAGTTGCAAAGAAAAATGACAGTATTGTGAATTTTCCCTGTTTTGTAACTCTGTAAGGTTAGATTTACAGATTGCTGAAATGCTTTTACTGCTTTGATTAAAGGACAGAAATGTAAGTAAACTTCTCTGCTGATTTCAATGGTGGAAAATAGTCACTAATAATCACATTTCATTTTAAATCACATTATTAACTGCTAAACACAAGCTAAATCTAAAACCAAGTGAAATTCAAAGAAGACTTTACCTTGACAGTTGATTGGGAACACATTGTGTGTACCTGATCATTGGTGAACTGCAGCAGAGCCATGAGTGACTCTTTTGAAATCAGATGGCAGCTAATTCTTTATAACTACTCAGAGCAATATTTCATGGTATTCCACTTAAAACAAATTTGGTACACGAGAGCACTGGGCTTCTTTCTAACTGAAAGGCTGAGGTTTTTTAAGTCTCTGATGGGCCTGTCAGCTCCTCCCTGACCATGGTAAGAAGGGATATCCCTTCACAGCCTGCATTAGAAACCAGATATCCCTCACAGTCACATTTATAGACCATAGCTCTCCATAACGAATGCAACATATTTAATGCTACGGTTGTCCCATAATGTGCCAGAATGAGGAATGAAGAGCTGGGGCTGGGAGGTGGGAGGTGGGCCTGTTCACCAAGTAGCCCCAGCATCCTAGAGACATTGTGGGTTTGATCTTTCCAGAGGTTGGCTTAGAGAGGAAAAGCATTCCTTTATCTCCCATCCAAAGTGCTCCCAGACAGGGAGGAACACTCTGTTCTCCTTTCAATTATGGCTTTTCCTAGATTCATAGCTAATTGCTCTGACCATCAGTTTTCCTCAGGGAACCATTATTAGGTCTCCCTTAGCCTCCTTTTCCAGTCACTTCCTCTCCCCTGAGCTGATGGTATCTGCAGCTTGAAAAGGTCTATCCATAGGCTTAGCTTTAGCTCAGCATCTTCTCTTGGGGCAACTGCAGAGTTAACTCACAGCTCAGTAGCTCTGACAGAGATATTGGAACAGTAGTATTGTTGGAATACAGGCATTATGAAAAAAATGGTTCTTCAAATAATAAAGATTATCAAAATGTCTCACTCTATACACCTTTAACAACTACATGGAGAACAAGAATATTTCCTTGTTCTCTAGGGCTTTTTCACCCATAAGAGTCTTGAATCTGAAGCACACAGCCCTTCTGAGTCAAACTGGTCTTGTTATAAAGCTTCTAGTCCTCTCTCTGCCACCTTCTTGTACCACATCAAATCAATGTAGAATTTTTCCTCTGAAAGTAAAGTTTCTGAAGTTTAGGAAACTACAGTTCCTTTAGTGAGTGTACTTCCTTGTCTGATCCATTTAACTGGGAATACAATTGGTAGCAGAACTTGGAGGAGATATAAATCCATAACATTGATGAACAGTCTGTAAATGCTGCTGATGCCCACAGCATCTGGTCCGTTGCCATCTGATAGACCTTGAATAAACCATGACATTGCAACTGTCACAGGTGCTCTCATGATGAATATTTTAGCCTGATTCCTAAGAGGTATGAGGCTAAGCACTCTGACAAGTGGAGCTGCTGTTCTGTGTGTGCTCTACCAGGGATTTCAGCCCTGCTATCAGGAGAGGGCTAGATGAGGAATCACAATCCAGCACAAGCACTTACCTTGCTCACTGCTGAAGTGAGCACTCAGCCTCACAGTCCTGCGAGTTCCTTCACACAGATACAATACCTTGGGCATGAGGATCTCTGCTAGCATGCCACATCTGCACCCTTCCTGTGTGATACAGAGATGCTTGTTAGCTGCTGCTTGATACTCCTGGCATAGACTGTAGTTGAGATGACCGTGAAAAACACAATAAGAGTTTGAGTTATTTTCTTCGCACAAGAAATTGTGATTGAAATTAAAAAAACCTCTTCAGCATACTTGCAAAAATATACTACAGGGAAACAATGATAGCATTGCAAAGCAGCTGTGTCATCTGTGTCAAGATCTTCAAAGCACAAGATGTCCTTTCTTGGCCTTTTGGGCTGCTTTGTTCCAGGAATGGTAAGGGGTTGAAAGAAGTTTTCTGCAAGCTTTTGATGGCCTATTAAATAACCTTTTATTCTTGTCTTTAAGCAGCTGACATAACTCAGTATATTAAGGTGGTGAACACTACTTTGAACCTGGTAACATGTAACTTTACACTGCACTAAAAATTAAGCTTTTTCTCATACAAATCAAGAAGGTAACTGAATTTGGTCCTTTTTGTTGCAGGAGAGTACTTTGTGAGCCCCGTGTTAGGCAGGCAAATGATACACCTGGTCTGACAGAGTTCGTCATCTATGAAAATGACAGACTTCTCTCAGAATGAATCAAATCACCCAAATGAGACCTCTGCAAAGCCCGTCCATCTTTAGAGACTTCAACCAGAAACAATGCCCAGTTTTCTAGACCTCAACTTCCCACCAAAATAAAATCCATTGCTCAGACATTTTGACGCCTTAACGAGGAAACTCGTTACATTATTCTAACATGGTTTCATTTAATAAATTAGGATCACGTCTACTTACAAAATCATAAGCAAACTGCAAAAAGCAATGACAAGTAGGGGAAATTAGAGCACAACAACAAGGTTCATAAATGAAGTATGCCAGGGCTGGATCTTTTTCTCTCTTCCATATAATGAGATCAGAGACCTCCATATTCTCTTCTGAATCAGGGGTTTATGCACAAAAATGGCTTATGTGTCTTCTAGGTGATTTCTGTTTCCTCTTACACTACTCTGCTTCCCTCAAAACAAAATGGAACAATTCTAGCTTGTCTGCTAATTAATTGTAAAGTTGTCTGAATTTCTTTATTAATACAAATGTTAATGTGCTCATTGAACAGAATATATTATTCTTCCACTTGCCTCTGAGCTTACAAGACACATTTTGCTATATTCGTACTGTAATAGCTTCCACCCCTCTACAGATGAGAAGGAAAGGCCCAGCCTATTGCTTATACAGAACATCAGTTTGTCAAGCATTTTGTACATCCCCTGGGATTAGTGGAGCTATGAAATTGTATCATTATCATTGCCTGCTGCATTACTGAACCACCAGGCAGGGCCTGAGAGAATATGCATGCATGTTTCTGCAATGACATTTTAAAGCCATGAGTCCCCTTTTCATTTCTTTACTTCCTGCATACTAATCCATCCCTGAAGTATTCCAGGCTAGGGCCCAGAACCAGAAATTCCTTCTCTGCTTTAAAGAAGGATTTTTTCAGGTATTTGAGCTATTTCACCCAAGCCCATTATTTACAGATAGGACAACTATTGCTTTTTGCTTAGACACAGTTACAACTACTGAAGAGAGAGACAGACTTGCAGACTGCTGTGAAGCGATTTGGTTTTCAACCTTGGTCTCCACAGCATGCCTTTGAAAAACAGGCCACTTGTAGACAAAGAATTCGGCTCTGCAAACACTGAAACGTGCACATAAAGATAAAATAGAACAGCAGTAGTGGAGCCATGGCTTTACAGTATCAAGGTCTTACTTAAAAATGTGGATAAGCCTGGAAGAGATTCATTTTAGGCAAATTTAATTTTTCCACTTCATTACAGCAAAACAAATTTCAGAGCTAAGTAAACACCAACATGATGGAAAATTTGTAAGAGGGAAATGCGCTTGAAAGAACATCATTTGACACTCTGCAGAAGTTACTGCTCCTTTGTAAGCCTACGCCTTTCAAAAATGCTCCTAAATCAAAAGCCTGTAAATGAATGATAAAGTTATAAATCCCCGTCTGTGTTTGCTGTTGCTCCCCTGAGCATTGTGCTACCTGTTAACCCCTGGGGGCTGCAGAGAGCCCACACCAAGGAAGGCTGCAGCTCCTGACAGGGTGCAACTGCTTTTGGCCACAACCCTAAGCAAACAGTGGTGTCAAGCTTTTCAGTCGTGCATGGGAAGTCACCGAGAGGCAGGCAGCCAGGCTAGGCTGGGCTAGGCAGGATTAACTCTTCCCAGGGCAAGGCAATTTCCTCCTTCCTGCTCCAATCTGAGCAGAGGGCTCATTCACCCACTCTTCACTCTCTCTCTTCTTCCATTATCTTGGTAACCAGAAAACCAAAGACTTCAGTGTGTTGACATGATGTGATTGTGGAGGATGCGAGAGATTTCAAATCCCTTTGCAGAAGCATGAAGGTTAAAGCAATGTCAACATTTGAAGTGTAAGGAAGCAGACTGAGGAAGCACCGTCCCAGCAGCCTGACAGCTCTGCCCATGCGCTAATGTGGCAGGCTGGAATGTTGTTTTGAAATACAAAAATAGGGTGATGGATCATAATGTATCATGAAATATAATTCTAGAGAGAATTTAATAAATTTATACAAAGCTTGTTGTTCATATTTTTAAATTGTAATATTATGTAGCTCCTGAAAAACAAGAACTGTAATGTCAATAAGTGGTGTGTAATGGTAACATGGGAAATAGACCTTGAATAAAAAAGAGAAGTTTTGGTATTTTCACAGAACTGTGTTTGGAATTTGTGCATGGTTTTGACTGCTTTTTCAAGGAGGGAAATCACAGTAATTTCCCTGCCACTCTTAGGACCATTATTATAGGATACTGAAGTTAGGCCTTTGTGATTTAATAGAGAAGCCCACCTACAAATGGGCTGAAATAGATATTGTAGAATTTAAAGCATTGTGTTAGCAAAAATGTTTTGCAAATTTGAGGAATGGATGTTGAAACTGAATTGCAAGAATTTAATTTGCCATTCATTGGTCTTTGTACTCTTTTGGCTGCAAATGAGCCATCCTACTGAGGTGCACGCAAAAAAAATGGAGATAGAGAATATGAGTCATTACTCCTAGTACATAAAAGCAACGTGAATGAAGTTTCTCATCTGGACATTGATCGAAAGCAGCCATTTTTGCCTTAGATAAATTTTCAAAAGTCTGATATCCTTTTAGACTCTGTGTTAAACAGAACAAACTGTTTAGTTAACAAACAGCATTTTTCAAATAATACCGAGTAGGATTTCTGCTCAAGCAGTAAAGTACAACTCAGTATCTCTGATGGGGAAACAAAAATACAGCACAGCCAAACATGTTCTAATCGAGGATAAATGGAAGATACCCCTACAAGGAAAGGGCACTTGGAACATACAATTACTTCTTGATAGCAGCACTCAGTATTTCACTTCGTGTCAAAGATTCTATAGTGATGTAAACTAAATCCAGTGCAATTTTGAAGTTCTTTGCAGAAGGAGCATCTGCAAATGTGAAAGTGGAATGGGGAGCAGGTAAGAGGCAGAACTGGAACACAGAAATAAAATTTGTCTCTGAGGAAGTGTACTCCACAACAGGACAGTGGCTGCACAGAAGTGTCACCACGGATAATGTGAGCAGCATTGTGCCATTCATACATAGAAATTACTTATATATGTTGATGTGACATCAAGAAGCAATTCTAGCACTCAGATCTGAGAGAAACTGGGCTGTCTCCGTTGAGCATTAACAGTTATAAAATTCGGCACAATTTACCTGGCTAGAACTCAAAAAAAAGCTGAAATGCACATCAATAGGTATTTTCAGAAACATGCCAGGCTCTGGATAACAAGCTGAGTGCTATGAATAAGAAGCAGAGGTAAGTGCTTTCTTCAGCCTCTTGCATTGAACTTCTGTGGTTTTAGTAGCCCTCAGAGATTCTTCCCTGCTTAAGGGACCAGGTAAAGGGGGCGACTAAAACCCTTTATTATCATCTGTCAATTAGTCACTAAATACAATCATGCTTTTCCTGTTCTTCTAAAGAACTGTAGTACCACAACAGATTTGTCAACAGGTAGACACTGACATTGGTTTAGGTAATCTTTTATCAATACAGTCTTCCTATATTAAATTACAGCTCCCATTGCCAGAATAGGGAAATGTTCCTCCTTCTTGAAGAAGCAGCTGATGCAGGCTTTAAATTAAGAGAAGAAAATGTTAACAGCTGAAGTAGAAAAAGCATTTAGAAGGTGCCCTGTTGTGTAGCCAGGGTCACTGTGCCTGTTGTGGAAAGTCAAGACATCTTCTTCTGCATTTGTTGTTTCCCAAAGTGTGCAAAAACTAGTCTGGACTGACTGGAGTTGAAAGGAGGTTTGGGAATTTGCTTGTTTGACTCAGACTTGCAGCACTGAGCCACAGTCATGAGAACCATTTTCATGGGTATGTTATGTTCTGTGTGGACTTCTGATTAGCAGATTCCCTAGATTAAGTCCAGGAATATCTTAAGCAACAAATTTAAAAGTCAGAATTGAACGGGAATAATTTGAACTGTGATCAGCAAAGACAGTAATGGAATATTTTATTTTACAAAGTAAAAATTTCCCTGAATTTTTATTTATTAATTTATTTATTC
>JANHFX010020554.1:30081-66740 GCA_027560015.1 Chloroceryle amazona | reverse complement strand
TCTCTTTCTTTCTTTCTTTCTTTCTTTCTTTCTTTCTTTCTTTCTTTCTTTCTTTCTTTCTTTCTTTCTTTCTCTCTATATATATGTATACACAGACACACAGAAACACAGACAAGGAAAAATGTGCATACACACAGATGTTTCTGTGAGTATATACATAACCCACACATTTACATCTGTTTACAAGCTTGTGTGCATGTGCTAATAGTCCTGAGCAAGCCACACTCTGAACCCAGGACCCTCAACTACACTTAACATGGGATAAATCCAAGCATGGATGATTGACAGAGCAAATTACAATTCTATTCTTTCACTGTTTTTACAGATATGTTGCATAAAGGAATTTCTTCTTAGAGTGATTTACTTCCTATCAGAGTAAGGTTTTGAGGATAAAAGTGTGTAAGAATAATATTTATATGGCTTTAAATAGAAGATGGTAGTTAAAGAGTTAATACATGGTTCAGCAAACTAAATATCATACCTTGGAGATATGTAGCCACAACTTCAGCTCAGCTAAATTAGCACAGCTCCCAAGACCTTGGCCCTGCACAGACCAGCTGAGGGACCAGTCAGAGTTTCTCTTGATCAGCATTTGGATCTCCCTGTGTGTCCCCGTAGGACCATTTTGCATGGGGTTTTCTTCTGCAGTGCCTTTAGACCAGACAGATCTATTCCTCCAGGCTGGGCTGTGCCCTGGCACGTCAGTCCTCTCTGACCTCAGGTGGCTGCATTTCAGCTCTGCTCTGAGCACGGTGGGGAAACAAAACTCTGCTGTTACTAATGTAAAATGCATGAACGTTACTGAGCCACATGCACCCTGCTTAGGGCTCAGGGAGGAAGCCTCACACATGCAGGAGAACAATATTTTGACTCTTGCTTGGAGGTCACTCCAAGAATTAGGACAGAAAGTAAATATATATCCTACTGAATGCTAGTTACAGACAAGCTTGGGCTGGAGCTACTCCATCTCAGTCAGATAAACATAAAACATTTAACCTTGTAGTGACATTAGAGTTATCATAGTGTGACTGCTATCACTGAGTTCCATGATCTTTCAAGATTACTAGATATAACCAGAGATAAACAGGTAAACTCTGCATCTGCAGTTCTTCCCCACATAATAAATACCATGAACATCAACAATGCAGGGCTTATTTTACTGCAAATGCTTATCCAGTTACCTAATGTAGCTCACAGATTTTAAGGGAATTCCTGGTGATGGCTGAGATTCTTGAGTAAAAAGCTCTGTAGGTGCACAAAATTTTATCCCAGTAAGAGTGGTTAATATTATATTAGAGTGATTGCTGTCTTCCCCTCATGGTCTAATTAAAAATCCAAAGCAGGCTGACTAAAAGGGAACACCAAATTTTAAGTGACATACATATCCCTGAAGTGTCAGCTTCACACGCTGAGCACAGACCCTAGTTTTCATGTGGCAGCCAGTGATTTTTAAGCAGCCCTGACTGCATCTGCTGTCACTGGGTGACTATAACAGAGGTCCAGAATACAAGAAAGACACAAAAGCACTGGTTATAATCAACCCACTCATACTTTCATACAAACATGACTGCTTGGTCTGAGAGATTATATCCAGTCCTCCATTCTGAGAGTCACCTAAAGAATGAAGAGTAAATATCAGAGAGTGGGCAGATACTATTTCCACTAATTGTAGTTGCAGTTCTCATCATCCTTTTAATATACTCCAACAGGAGACAGCTCTAGGTTATTAAGTGAGTATATATTCCTTTTGTTTTACTGCAGGGCAAGCTTCTATCTGCTACAGAAACCTATAAACACTACAACAATTATCACCTTGGTGTGTGTACTTAGATTTAGCTGTGATTGAATGTTTGAAGAGTCATCACTACTATTACCACTGAGTGGTGCTGGTTACTTCCAGTGACCATAAACAAAATGGGGCTCTACTCCTGGGAAAAAAGTAGATACTACATAGTTTTCCTGCTCGTATGCTGCCCATTATGTCATTCTTCTCAATATGACCTTTGAACTCAGGTTGTCTTTTCATGCCAGAGCTTTGATGCCTGAGGAAAAAACAAAAAAGGAGCATTTAGCTTGATAAGGATGCTGTTTAGGTATAAAGGTGACCCCTACCTACAAAACAAACAGCCAGGTCACAGACTGGAGTAGACTCTTCTCCTTTGACTCCTCTGAAATTAAGAGGATCTGAAAAACCAGCCAGAACAGATTGCATAGATGGTAATAGCTCTAAGAAGGTAAAGGTTTACTGAGCATATCTAAGATGAGATGGCTTGATGAATACATCATGACCTGATAGTCTAAGCGGCTTATCTTTGTGTCACTAGTGAGTTACTTCTCCCTCACTCCATAAAGCTTGTTTCATGCATTTTCCTCTGTCTTTATGAATGTTTCAAACTCTACTGGAGTATTTCAGTTTGTCTAGACTAGATTCACTTTCACTTTATTGATAATAATTTATCCTTGCAGCCCATTAGCACCTTTACAGCGTTGATGAACTTTTTTTCTTCTCTATCTGAAGGTAAGACAGTTTTGAGGGGGTATGGAGATCTTTAGTCCAGCACATGAACATGATATTACATGTAGTGCTGCTCAGTGGCTTTAAGACATCAAATCTAGTAGTGGAGACAGAGAATGAGATGTCTGTTCTGAGATATCCAGCAAGGCAGCAGCAAGGGGAGGTTATAAGCCAAAATAAAAAAATGTAGGTGCTCACCAACCTATGTGATATGGTCTTTTTGGTGCTACTTCATCCTCCTTCTGTAACTGCTCATAACCTGCCATATCACTTGCTATCAGCCCCTCTCAAAGCCTACCTTTCCTCTAGATTTAGACTTCAGTTCTTGATTCTTCCACCCACGTCTGTGTTAATTTACCTCCGTCATGTGGAACAAAGAGCAGATCAAGGGCTGTCATTCTGCTCGGCTTAATCTCCAAGCAGAACATGTACAAAAAAAATAACTCCAGAAACTCACAGATTAGTCAGCAGAACCACTGTCTTGGTAACTGCCCCGCAGAAAACACCTTTATAACTGTACCTGCACATCATGGCCAATGACACTATCCACAAACAGATCCTGTAAGTCAAGAAACTTCTCAGCGCTGAAAGTAAAGTTTGGGTTCTGGCAGACCCGAAATGACTGAGCATATTTCTCAGCAGCATGTTAAACAGCACCATAAAAGACGGCTGATAAGCTATAGCCGTGTCTGTAACAGGCTGTGACGAGCATGCTTAGCTGGGCATCTTTAAATTTGGTGACCCAATTTCACCTCCACCTTCATACATCTCCTTGAGGACAGTACAATGAATATCCTTGAATACAGCAACTGCTAAAGATTCCTAGCAGCTCAAGTGACTATTTGCTTTGTGTGGATGATCAGGATTCTTATAGTATTTTTTGTCACGTATTCTACATTATAGCTGACAACCTCCAGTAAATATGGACAGTGGAGTATTTGGTAGAGCAGGCTGTTGGTTTCTCCAGAGGTCCCTTCCAAACCCTACCATTCTGTGATTCTATAATTCTGTGAACAGCACATTGCATCTCACATGAAGTGCCTTGCAAATATCCTATCAAGGTGAAGCATTAAATTGAATGAGGGATCTTGCCACAGAATTTTTGAGGCATCAAATGGCTGCTCAGTGCATGTACTGTGTTGGCACCGAGAAGTGCCAGATTTCAACACATGCACAGTTTTATAACACAGTTAAGCATAGGCATCATCAACCTCTCACTTTAAACAGCACATTTGCGTTGAATCCTCACAAGGGATTTACGTGCCTTCCTCTTTAATAATGCACAACCTTGTAGCTTGTGCAGTCTCTAGGAAACACTGGCAATTTGTAGTCAGGAGAGGCAATGGATTCTTTGGAGACAGCTGTTTTCACACATTTTCCTGCTCCTGTTTATGTTCCCATTTCTGATGTACTGGAAGCTGATACTCTAATAGATATTATGTATATATTGCATAACATATGTGTACATGTATGCACACCATCACTCTAAAGACATATTTGTGTGTGCATGACATAACTTAAACGATATAATATTTATAATATAATGTTTTGTGGAGTGGAGTCTTGGTTGAATTCATTGGTCTGTGCTGTCAGTTGTAAAATAAAAGCACTATTCCATGTACTCACCTGGACGCTCATCATACCTTATCTATCAACTCTCCTTTTCAAGTGTAAGGAGCCTGACAACTCAATGACAATAGATATATAGGATATGTATAGTTATCTATAGTTCTTTTATGTGGGAATGTACCTATACATGTAAAATGACAGATCTCCAGTTGATATATTGATTAATAAACATACTGCTCTGTAGATGTCACTGAATCTCTCTTGATCTACATCTGTAGAGCATCTGGACTCTGATATATCATGATGTACACAAGCCACAGTAGCACGGTGCGGCAATAGTTAATGTTTTAAGTATAACTATATAAACAGAGTGACAAAACAGGGCAACAAAAGCTGGACACTAAAAAAGATTAGCCTAACTATAGCCTACTATAAATTCTGTATAAGAGCAGCAATACCTTATTTTTTGCATTTTTACTAGTACTTCCATCATTCAATCTGTGAAGTTGATTGACTTACCATGAGCCCAAGAAGAAGTTCAGAGTGAAAAGAAAATAATAGGTATTTCACATTCCCCAGACTAGATCTATTGTTTAAAAGAAACCTTCATGTTGCAAATCCAGCACTCACTTCAACCAACGATAGATGAACACTCCGTTACTCATACAGATGGAGATTAAATATTATCTGGTTTGCATTCAATCTCAGTAATCTCAGGAGTGAAATTCTTTTTGGGAACAGAAGATAACACTTCATGAACAGGTTGATTAGAAAAAAGAAAGACAGTGAAACAGAGCAGCTGTCTGAAAGCATACAGAGGTTCAGAAGGTTGAAAAGGTTGAGCCACTATTTTCTTGCAAATAAGATTATAGATAAAGATAAACAGAAAGCACTTTTCCTCACTATCTGTGGCAGTAAAAGTTAACGCCCTATGAAGTGCCTTGTTGCAATCTCAGAAACCAGGAAACATCCATCTACAAGACCTGTAAAAGATCTCAGCAGAGCACTGCATGCCCAAAGCTAGGCAGCATTGTAGACATCTTCAAATTTCGCAATAGAATAAGGAAGTTAAACAGCAGATTAATACCACAGCTAAAAGGCAAAATGGACATTTATTTAGAATGTCTTGGAGGACATACTTCAGTGCAGCTGTACAATATTAGTGATGAAAGACTTCAAAGAATTTATATGACAGAGAGGAACAGAACTTGACTAGAAGATATTGGATTATCAATGACAGGAGCAGCAGCTGGAATTCAGGAACACACAGACTGACTCAATAAACAAAGCAAAACATAAAACCAGCTCTGAAGATCATGAGTGCTGCCCCAGGTTCTTCTGTCTCTAGTGCAACAGTTAATTTTATCTGAACTTGTAGATGTGAATTATCTACAAGTATCACATCAATATCAAGAGCAGGACAATACCCGGTAGATGCTAAAGTAGCATCTATCTGCCTTAACGGTGGTCTCCACCCTCAGGGAACACCAGGAAAGTAAAAAATTCTAATTTTTTTATGGGGAGGAAAGACAGAGGGGTCAGTGTACCCTATGTTATACATAAAAGCAACCACAAACAACAAAGCAGTGGTGGAACTCATTAGGCTAATGGAGGCTCTAAAACATTTGCATCAGCAGCACCAAGCTGAATCAGGCACCTATAGAGACAGGCTTGTTCCTACCCACATAGAAGCTATCCATGCAGATGTGTTGGTGTTCATCCCAACACAACAGAAAAGACAAAATCATACTGAATCTGTTAATGGTGTCCTTAAGGAATTAAAGCTAAATCCAGTGGAAGAGGAAGAAACCAATTTATAAACCTTTTACACGCACAAAGCCTGGAGAGTTTATGAGCAGAGTAACTGAAGACCATCCACCTCAGTGAGAATCACAAAGGTACAAGTCCATAAATCTGATAAACATTGCAGTTCCCAGATTTAAAGTTTCCTGGAAATGGAAGGTAAATGCCAAAAAATCTGAAAATGTAGCTTGGTGGATGTGATAAATGGGGTGAGGGAGCCTGCCTGTGCAAAAGCTAAGTGAGGTTCATACCACTGAGGTATCCTAAGAACCTGAGATTTTCCAGTGAAATGGGGAAGATTCGTTAAAATTTTACCTGAGTTGAGGTTATCCTCATTACAGACAGACAGGATCCCGTGCACTTCTGAGCACTGGAGATGTTTCACCTCAGGCACCTCACTAGAGGTTCAACACAGGGGCAAAGTCATGAGCATGAGTTCTCTGCCTGCCTCACTCCCACCACAGAAAAATTACTTAGATTTAGTTATGACCACATGTTCATCAACATCTGAAGGAACATTTCCCTATGATATAGATGCAGAGGACGAGTTTAAAGCAACCCCTACAGAACTGGAGTGGCTACACATAGGTGAGGGCAGAAATTATGGAAGCCATTCAATCAAATGAACTCCTGGAAGATTTACATGGAGTAGCAATCACAAAGGAAAACTTTGATTCACTCTTTTATGGTGACCAGGAGGCATCAATAACTGTGAAAAAAACCCACAACAACAAACCAACATTCAAAGCAAATAATCCAAACTCTTAAAGCCAAAGCAGCAGGGTTCTCTGTAGAGCTCAGGCATACCAGGCAGACATGAGAAAAATGTGCTTTCACATTTGTAATGGGGAGAAAAGGTGATAGTTTCAACAACTTCTGTGACCTGTGCAAGCTCAGGCAGATCATTGCTGCCAGAGACCAACCACAGTACTTGACATGAACAGTCTATGAGCATAAAGACTTTTTGAGCAACCTGTCACATTCACATTTCCCAGTGTCTTCCTAGAGCCAAAAATGATTAATGAAATCCTGGCAACAAATCTAGTTCATTAGCTGTGTTCATGCCAAAATACAGAACAGTTCCTTGAGTTATGATGGGAGTGAGCACAGCCCAAGTGTTGATGTGATGGAAGGTAAGAGTTCATTTGGATTTATTCACATTTCACATGCTGGTGAGGTGAAGTAATATCATGGGACCAAACCACCGACTTTCCTGTTTAAAGTGGGTTTTAAAGTTTCAAGCCTTAGTGATACAGAAGCTGCATGTAAAAAAGGTGGCCTCAGACCTTTCAGATTGTGTCTCTAAATAAAACAGGCTAGGGCCCAATGCCTGACCCTAGTAAGTAGTCCAAGTTGTATTAAGAAGTTTATATCATGCAGCTAATTCCCCACTCCAAGCCCCTCGTCTCAGCACAAGATGTTCAGTCTGACAACAGCTGCTCTATGGTGGTATCACACTGTGCCAGAGCAACCTTGGGTGACCACCAATTGATGTGGGCCAAAAGCATGCTAAAGAGCATGCTAATCATTTAACAGTGCGGGTATCTGCAGGGCTGAGCCATGACGCTGTTTTGTTTATGAGCACTGAGGTAGCTTTAGAGCCGCTTCAAGCTGGGATCGCATTACAGGGAAATTAGGTGGAGCTCATTTGCAACATGGTATTTGAGACCTTTGCATGATGACCATGGGCCAGTGCCAGAAGGCTAGAGGAAGTGTAGAGAGTCTTCAGAGACATATCCCACATGTGTGGGGAGCTGATACTCAGTTTCAAGATTGCACTTTGCTTCTACATTGAAACTTTATAGCGCCATGACCTGGGTTATCAGGGTTAGTCAGCTGTTTGGTGGAGCAGAGCCTCAACCCTTGTTATTTCCTGTTTTAAATTTAATAGGAATTGCTCCCTACGCACACAAACACATACCTATCCACACACACCAGCCACACTTGGTGATGCAGCTGAGTAATTCAGCATATTCTGGTGTGTTATAGGGGAACTCAGATTATTTCAAGGACTCTTGTTAAAAACTTTCTGGACAAGGATATAAACATTGACATGAGAGCACTAGAACTACATACACTTAAGTAACATATATTTGGGTGTATATTTCTACAAAAAAAACCCAAACAACAAAACCCCCACAAAATTCGCTTCAGCTAAGCAGATGGTGATAAAATTTAGCATAACTATGTACAGTATTTTATAAAAGCACTGATAATGTCTAGGTGTGAAAGGAACAGGATATCAGGAAGATGTTTTTTGTATTTGATCAGAAGATGGGCAGTTGCCTGAATCAGATGCAATGGTGGGACTGAATTTTGCTTTCGGCAAAGTTTTGATTTGATTTAAATCATTGATTTCAGGAATCTGCAATAGATGCTGCAAATGTAAGTATTCATGGTTATTACAGTTTCTGCAGCCTCATTCCAGCAATTCTGGAGATGGGAGATGAATCAGACTGTTCACCTAGAGTGTACTCCTTTCCAGGAGAAGAAAAAAATATATTTTCTTATGATCATCAACATCAAAAGTGGAGTTTCAATTTGGGTAAGTTGTCTAGGAATGCAAAGAACAAAAAAAAATAGTCATCTGTAACAAGCGCAGCAGAAAACATACTTTAGATAACCCAGAAGATAACATCCTGTACAGCAGCAGCCGTCTGTTTCCTAAGGTGCTGTTGGTGCCAGTTCACTATTTGCAACCAAATGGTTCTAGTTGCTTATTTAGACAGTACCTGATCCACATGTGTCATTGCTTGCATAGCTGTCAGCTTATTACAAGCCAAAGTTGTTTGAATAAATAGCATTTCATTTCAGTGACCATTTCTTTTAGGAAATGTTCCTTTCCTGAAAATGGAAAGGACTCCGTTTAATGATTAACCATCAAAATAGGTTCCCACTTTAAAATCTCCTAGGGAAAGGGCAAATCGCTTCGACCAGTATACATTCAAAACAGCTCATTTAAAGAAAAGAGGGTCTTACTCTACTGCCATAGAAAATTCAAACGGCAATATTTTATAGAAATCCTCTGTTGTGTTAGAAATCCTCTGCCCTCTGCATCTCAGGGTGTGTCACTTCCTACAAAACAGCAGCTCTTTGCCTCCAGCAATTTCCCTTCGTAGTTCTTTCAGTACTGGGAAACTTTGCCTGGTGAGATAGGTTTTCTTCCCCTAGGACATTTTGATATAGGAGTGTTGTTTTATGCATCTTTATTTCAATAAATAAGGTTGATTGTTGCTGTGTTTGCTTTTCTGGATTCAGTATTTTTACTGTGTATAACAGATGGAGCTGCTAGCAACACAGAGAGATAAGGTTGCTTAACGTATCCCATGATAAGTCTTTGTTTTCAGTTGCTTATATCTCATTTTATCCACTTGAACTAAAGCATTTCATGCTTGCTATTTGCCCCAGATGATTGATTTTTTTCTCCTTGGTTTTCAGCAAAAAATATTCTGTTACTTCTGAGAATTGAAAAAGAAATATATTTATTTCCTAATGTTAATTTCCTTTTTTTTTATATAAGGCCTTTGCATTTGAGATAACAGTGTTGTACTTTGGTAGGAGCAAATTAAATTAACAAGTTCACAACTTTTAATCCACAAGCCAACCTCAAAAATAATAAAACCACTGTGAACAAAGCATGAACCTTCCTGTGTAGTACTGGCTTTTGAGCTCTTTATTTTTCGAACAATTCATTTCAAGACAAAATATATTGGAAGTAATATGACCACATAAATATGACCACATATGACACAGAAAATGCAAACCAGAAACTTCAATATTATGCCTCTGGAAGTTTTAGCTAGTATATGTACAAACACACACAAATACTCATGGAGCAGATATGCAGCCTTATTTTATAAAGACATGCAGCCATGACCAAAACATTTCAGGCAAAATGCTACCACCACTGAAATTGTTCGAATATTTTCCTGTTGAGTTTGCTGGGAAATGTATTGTTTCCTTGGTGAAGCTCCCTGCAACCTTACATTTTAAGTAGAGTTATGCAGCTCAGGCGGCTCCTACGCAGAAAACACAGCTTTTGCCTTCCCTACCACCACATCCTCTGCACACATAACCATGCAACATAACCGTGCAACATCAGCTCCTGCTCTCTGATCAGCCATTTCCACTTGGATGTTTGAGAATAACTCAGTGCTGAAGCAGCTGTTTTCCACACCATTCACCTGAACACATTTGACACTGTCTGGTGAGAAAGCTTCCTTTGGCCAGCAGCACTTTGTCACTGAGCAGCGTACACTGTGACAGTGCCTGGGACATTAGCTGTGTATGATATATGTTTCTTTTGGAAATGAAGACCTCCCCAGGGAATGGTAGCTTTAATGATGCTTTCAAAAAAAGTAAACTAATCAATTAAGATTTGTCAAGCAATTACTCTAAGAATTGGTCGACAAACTGAAATTAATCAATTCAAATAATTAGCCTTACAGTTTGTGTGGCTAATTATATAAACATTTACCATGCACATTTTCAAGCTAAACTTAACCAGCTTCCACACAGAAACTCCCCTGGTGTAAGAGATGGTACTACAAATTACAGAGTTCACATGTTTAATATATGTCAATATATTTTCAAGGACATTTACATAATATATGCAAGTGTATTGAAGAGTCTTAGCTGTTGTAAATTCTAATCCAATCCTTAACATCCAAATCATATACAGCTATATGTGTTGTGGGCGTTGCTTTGGTTTTTTTTAACTGACCAGCTCCTCCACCAGTTTAACTAAATTAGCGAGGTTGCTGAAATACGCTTCACATGGGGCCCTGCTCTGGGAATTCTCAGGCACAGGAGCAAAGGCAGAATGCAGCTTGATTATTAAATGTAGTGGTTCACTGGGAACACAGTAAGATTAGAAATCCACAGTCCTTGCTGCTTGCCATTTACCTTCCACTTAGAAACTGAGGTGTTGGTCTTAGCCTGTAAAATATTGGATGATTTGGGCTTGGTCAAAAGAGACAGTGTTATTCTTCTCATGATAAACAGCCAGAGCAATGGCCAGAGATGAAGCTAAATGCACAGTATTAATTATATTATTTGAACTAAAAGGGCTCCTGTCCTCCAGGAAGACTACCATGCTTTTAAGATCTCATATTCCAAAAACTGCTGTAAAATATATTGTATTAGCATATATTTTTTTCATTTCTTTAGAGCTTCAGTATTAGAGTTCAAGGTTTGACTTTCCAGAACTGAGCCAGTCCTCAGTAGCGAAGTCATGGCACAATGTCATAGAATCATAGAATAGAATCATAGAATAATTTAGGTTGGAAAAGAGACCCTTAAGATCATCGAGTCCAACCATTAACCTAACACTGCCAAGTCCACCACTAAGCCATGCCCCTAAGTGCCACACATACATGTCTTTTAAATACCTCCAAGATTGCTGACTCCATCACTTCCCTGGACAGTCTGTTTCAGCAAAGAAATTTTTCCTAATATTCAATTTAAACAGAGGATGTGCAAGTTGAGGCTGTATTCTCTCATCCTATTACCCATTACTTGGAAAAGAGACCAACTCTCACTTTGTTACCTCCTTTCAGGTCCAATAAGCAGGGTCAAATAGGAGCATCTCAGCCTGTCTACGCATTAAATCTCATTCAAGGAGTCAAAACTGTGTAAAGAAGCCAAGACAAATACCCACAATGCACTTTCTGTATTTCACATGTGGACCTGATGCTCAGGGACATGGTTCAATGGTGAGCTTGAAGTGTTGGGTTGAAGGTTGGACTAGATGATCTTGAAAGTCTCTTCCAACCAAAGACTTCCTGTGATTCTGTGATTCTGCTATGCCCTAGCTCAGTTTGTCTCTATGATGGAAAGACTTCTTACTCAATAACATTAAGCAGAAAAAAAATGTTGCACGTGGAAACTAAAAATTTCAAAATATCCCTGAGACTTTTCCAGAACTCAGACTTTTTCCTAAATAATGTGGGTTTTTTCCTTTTATTAATGTGATATGCAAGTGTGTTGAGGGTGATCAGGAAGAGAAACAGCTGTCCCAAATGCCACTAAGCATGCCCACTGGAGACATCACTGTCTCTGCAGTAACTGGTCACCACTGATTATTCTTGACATACTGAACATACAGAAGCAATCTGTGGCGTGCAATAGGGAAGAGAGCTGCAGCATGGGCCCTTCCCTGGGCTCCAGCCCTTCAGGGACAACCTGCTTCCACTGGGGTTCTCCATGGTCATGGCCCCTGCAGGAAATATTCCTCCACTGCAGCATGGGGCCCTACCCAGGCTTCAGGGTATCTCTAGGGACCAGTTGTGACCATTTCTGCTGTACCACAAAGCCACTGCAGAACCCTTTCTAAAAAACACAGGGGAAGTGCAGCCATTCACAAGAAAGGCATTTGCACCTGGATCCAGCTCTGGGAGAAGCACCTGGCTGGCGACATGTGTGCTTCAGTCCTGCAGCAGCTTCTGCTGTTACCTACTGCCATGAAGAGGATGCAGACACATGGACAGAAGGTAAGTAGGAACTGGCAGCATCAGAGAAATGGGGGAGATAGTTAGGAAGCACAGAGAACGAGGAAACAGTCAAAAAATTTGGCTGTGGTTCCAGGCTGCAGAAATGCCAGTAACCAGGTGCATTTGTATGAAATCTTTACACTGAACTGAGCTCGGTTACACACACAGGACCTGCCATGACTTACATCATTTTCAACTTACACAGCATCAGTCACAGATTCGTTATTACAAAAAGTTATTTTCCTTATCATATCTGCCACAGACGATAAAATGAAACAAATGGGTGAATATAATTCATTCAGTGGTTTATGAACCTGCAGTCCCACAGAGACAGTAGGATATGGCAATTCAAACTGCAGTCCTGCTCAAACTGAGGGACAAAAACCAACACAAGATCACAGTGCTACCAGAGTATAAAGATTTATTCCAGGAAGCTGAAATGTGCTCTGGGATTGCTGTTGCTTCCCTCCTTTCTAGGTTTATTACGCTTACTGTAAAACATTCACCTACAACCATCAAAACAAGGCACCATGATTTCAAGGGAATACTCATGCCCCAGCTCAGGCTGGATAAGGGTTTGTTTAGGGTTTTGGAAAGTTTTGATCCATAAACGTCAATGATTGTTTTTAACAGAAAAGCCTAGTTTGCCCCTGTGAAAACTGTAATGATGCAATATACATATACATCACAAAAATCTCATCACGGTATTGTTCCACCTGCTTTGGGTTGCACTTTAATATAAAAAAGTAGACCAAACATATCAGGTGGATTGTAGATTTGTTATCTGGCTGAGATCATTATAAACTTGGGGCTGACTTTGCACAAAAGTGGTGACAGCAAAGATATGTGAATTATATGGATGTGATTCCATTTTGGACTTTTTGTGTAAAAAAAGAGCCAAAGAAAAGAGAGACTATCCCACAGTGCTCAGACAGAAATCACGCAAGCTGTGAAATACTAAGAAAAAGAGCTCAGTGTATAACTGTCTTGAGGACATCAGGAATACCCAGACTGGCACTGAGGACTAATGCCTTTCAGGAGTAGTTTTTAAACACACAATGATGCAAATGTTTATTTATCCGCAGAATAGCAGATTGTTAGTTTTGCGTATGACAAAATATGCTTTGGCTGCAATACGAAGACAAAGCCTTGTCTGAGAGATACTGATCAGTCTGGGGAGCTGAAGTGACACAGAAGAGATTTAAAAATCAAGGGGTTCTGTTCTCTGAGGCATACCCAAAGTATTCATTAACTGGTACCAGCACATAATTCTCTCCATCCCATCTCCTGCACTGCAACCAGATTAGAGGAAAACATTTCAGGGAAATGGATATACTGAATACCCTGCCTGTAACAAAAAGGTTCAAAACTGCCTGAACTAGTTATTTGACTACATGTACATTTTCTGTGTACAGATTCAGTGTCTGTGAGGCAGTTCAGAGCGTTCATCTTTAACCGCACAGTTTCAAAAGCAGCACAGCATACCTCACCTGCACGTAAGTATGTTTTACACCATAGCACCTGCATTTACCAAACGAACAGATGTTTCTGCAAAACTAAGGTGGTGGTGCAATACTATAGTTATCCTGCCAAGCTGAATGCAAGTTCCTTCCAGGTTGGAGAACCTCACACTATGTTTAGCCAAAGCCAGGTGGAAATGTAGCTGATGCACGGCACAGTTCATTACCCACCAGGCCTCCCTCTGCTTCACCTTTCAAGGCTAGCTTTAATAATTTTGCAACTTACAATGACGCTTGCTTAGTTATCTTTTTACTACTCATCTCTAATGGGTCCTAATTATACATAACGCTGCTGCAGATACTGTTGAAGAAGGCTCTGATGCCACTTCATACATCAGAGTATTGAAAGGGTTTAAGTCTGCAATTATACTTGGTATAGTGCCTACAAGTATGCCAGAGAATTTATGGTTCATCACCAAGACTAAATTACCAACATACATTCCCCAAAGGTGCCATGCACAGGTTTCCTATTTGAGTTTTGCCATTGTTTAAAAGACCAAGAGATTTCCCTGTGGGCTGAGGAGCAGTACTGAAGCTGGCAGCAGACTGGAGAGCGGGAAGGGATGTAGTGACATGGCAGAAAAATGGATGAAAAGAAACTTTTGCTGTTAGCATGCCTTTAGACTAGGCATCTTTAGTTATTTGACCTCTGTTTTAAAAAGTCTTCATACCTTCTTTAATAGGAAACAGCTACGTACAAAACCTCAAACTATTCTTGGCTTTATTAACACATTATCATAATGGAAAACACCAACCACAAAAATGTGTGTAGATATTAATGAGTCACGTACCATATAATGGCAAAACTTATTTAAAGTTATCAAATATATGAAATTAGTTATAGTGTTATCTGTTCAAAATTACTGTTAATCAAGAAACTCCATTCTCATTGTTAACTAAGTAGTGCCCATCATCATACTGTAATAGAAAGAAGAATGTTGGAGCAGTCCAAATCCAGCTGCTGGAGATGAGATGGAGTAGGGAGAACTGGTGTGCAGAGGAAACTCTTTATACATAGCTTCATCATTAAAATTTCCCTAGCATGAGCAGAAAAGTTATTAAATTCCCAATAAAAAATGTTTAAATGTCATTAAAAAGTTTCAGTTCTATCATAATTCTCCTTAATGGTAAAAATTTCAGTGCTGGTTCTCAGTCCTGAAATTGCGTTTTCAAAGAACCCTGTGCTTTAAGTCTCAAATTGCCTAATTACCATATTTATTGCTGGATTCTGTTTTCTAATCCCTGATGACTTCGTCTGATATATTTATGTTCCCTTCATTTTACTCTCATGCAAGGAGTTAGTAAGGATGGCATGTTGCAACCTGAGTCAAATAGGTAGCTGTTATCACACAATATTAATACCTGTTTAGTTACCCAGTATTAAAGACTCTGCACACTATGCACATCCACCCAAGAAAAATCATAGCAGTTATTTTCTACTTAACATTTATGCATGTTATACTTGCAGAATGGTCATTATAATTGATGTAAATTAAACCTCAAGAGTAAACCATCCAGTCTTAAGTTGACAGCACCAAAAGCACTTTTATTTCAATTGAAGATTTGAAGAACAATTCTTCTGATTTTCAGCTTCCTTTAATTAAAGCAATGCCACAAAAAGTGTAATTCAAGGGAAGAGGCGGGATAAAATACTAATAAAAGCAAGCATCTAGGCAGTCCAAGAGTAGTAAAATCTTTAAAATGTTCAAAGAAATGCTCTAGTTTTATTTAGCTCCTGTAAACTCAGGAAAGGAAGAAGGAGAGGAGGAATTCATTGCTTGTTCTTTAAATTAAGATCTCATTAAACTACAGCTCTCCCTTAAACCTGAGTGTATAAAAACTCCACGTTAACATTACACATTTATTGTCCTTCCACAGATTAAGTATTTTTAATCAACCACCCCCACCTGGGCAACTTTTTTAGCTTCTAATTTTGTCAGTAAAACCCACAGTCTGACAGGTTCACTGTTTTTCCCATCTTGTAACTGACTGCAGAAATCCTGATATTTTTCCCCAGCACATATTGATAATAAAATTCAAGATTATGGAACTTTTGCAAATTAAAAATTTTGAAAAGGTTGACAGCCAGCCTTAATCAAGCATGTCTTGTTTCAACTTCATCCTCATTATATTTAGCTATATCATTTTGACCATGAAAGAGAAAAATTATAATTAAAAAAACCCCAAAATACTAAATGATCAAATATCATTTTGGCAGTTTTAAAATACATCTTTGAAACAGAACACTATTTGAAAATTACCCTCTCTCTTGAACAATGGCAGGATTTGGGGTCATAAAAAGGTACCTCAAGGGAACTCCAAACAGATCTGGCTGTTAAAAGCTATCCTACCGCCATCACAAATTAATAGTTTGCAGATCATGTTATGAAACTATTGGCCACTACAAACTACTCCACGTTGGCAGTGACACTTTGTAAAGAATAAGATTAATAAGATGAAAATAAAATCCATCACTTATTCTTACTGAAATATTAATTTGTAAGATTGAGGGAAGTTAAAATCTACTATAGACATTGCAATCAACAGATTTAATGCTGAAAAAAACTCACTGTAGATTTCATTTCTAACTCTTATTTCAGTAGAGAAGATTTTTACAAACTAGAAGAAAAGTCAAGCTGTGGTATTTTAATATAATAAATGAATGAATTCTAAAATATTCTGTATTTTGGGTTGCTCTCATGGAGCTAAAGGACAAGGTCTTGCTTCCCCCAAAGCTGGAAGTGATCAGAATAAGGTGGTTACCTTCTTCTTGTTTAGTTAAAGATTTATATGAACATAAATGTGCTTCTAATAATTACTGAATTAGAAACTATATTCCAGAGAACATTTTCTAAAAATAACAGAAAAATTAAAGACAAGTATGAACTGTAGGAACCTAAATTTTTTTTTTCTGTATCTAAGAGTCTTTTTTTTTTCTTGCCTTCTATTCCAGCAGAAATCTCCTTCATGCAGACATTTAAATGTCTTCAAATGTTAATCAAATGTATGTGAAAATAATATATGTTCATTTTTGTTTCAAAACCAATGAAAGCTGTGGGTACCTTTTAGATATGTTTTGGAAGCATACTTTAAAGAATGCAATAGTGGAAAGAATGTAAGTCCTTATTGTGCAAAAAAGAAGCTAATTGGCATTGGTTGGACATTAGATAAAAATATTTGAATGCATCCTATCCAGATGATATGAATCACACATCGCTTTTAAGGAATCAAATCTGCTCCTGTTTCTGATAGTAAAATGGCAGAGCTCAAGAAGAACAATGTTCCTGTTTCATTTATCAGCACATTATAGCTAGCACAAAAGTAAAAGATCCTCCTAGAAAGGACAATCCCTAATAAAATAATAGATCAGTTGATAACTCTAGTTACAAACACCTTTTTGACATCAAGCAGTTTAGGCATTTGCTACTCTCTGGGTTTTCTGACAATGGGCTGCACTGATACATAGACACTAATTTCAGGAGCTGCACTTAATGTATGACAACAGCTTAGTTTCACTGCGTACAACTTGCCTGCTTACTGAAAAAAAAACAAAATCCAGGTTTATGTCCAGAAAACAGTAACTAAAACACATGGACAAATGTCATTAAGAATGACTGGTGTATATAATGAGATTGTATTCCACTGTGCCAAGAAAGCATGGGGATTTATTTTATACAGGTTTGAAAAATCAAACAGATTAATTTAACCTGGGGACAGCTTCAGCAAATGAGGTATCATGTAAAATTCTGACATCAGATAATTTGCTGACCTGGCAGCAAATAAGAACAGGGATGTCCTGACTCTCCAGTCAGTGAAGCTTCCACAGCATTTTCATAAATAAAGACAGGTTAATTGTACTCCTTCTGATTAGCGTCATCTATGACGTCACTTCCTCAGCAACCTCAGCTTAAAGACACTTCTCACTCCAGTGATGTTTTTTTAAGTTGACAGGACTTCAGAGTGTTTTCATTTACCAGACAACACTTTCCATCTCTGATGTAGGTAATTTCAGTGGGATCTTCTCAGTGTTGGTCTTATGGGTTTTCTTTGCACTTTATAGGGGCCTTGGAGGATGTAGTTAAGAGCAGCTTGCAAAGTGGATTGGAAACTGTGGTTGAAAGCTCTCTGATATGAATTATTATTAGAATAAGAAAACTAAACTAGATGGCCAAGGTAAAGTACCTAAAACTGCATCTTGCTATCAAAAAGAGAGGTCATAGAAGCTACACAAACAATAACTGAAATGATTAAAGCTATAAATAAAGCTGGAGAGGGTAAAAAAAAAATCTGTAATCATGATAGCACACAGAGCCAATTTGTAGTCACCTGATGTTAGATGCCTAAGGCAGGACATAGGTCTCCTGAGGCTCCCTATGTGGTCAATGGCAAGAGAGGGCAGTTCAGCCAAGAGCTCAATTTACATGCCCAAATAAGCCTGGAAAGGCAAGAACTCCTCTTCCTCCCCTAACTGCTCACACGTTCAAGGAAGAAAGCTTTCAGATTTAAACATCTCAGCTGGATGCTTCAAGTCATTTGTTGTAGATCCCCCAAGGACTCCAGTGTCCGGCTGCACTGTAAATGATACAAGGATGTATGAAACAACTCTTTCCCAGGGCAGCAGCCAGAGAAGGAAAACAAAAAAGAGGACGAAATGAAAATGGGAGAACAGAAGCAGTGATTCTAGTAGGTACAAAGACCTGGCATGGCTTCACAGGTAGCTGCCGCTCTGTGCCCCATTGCAGGAAAGAGTCCCTGAATTAAAGGTGTTTTGTCACTAACAGGTCTGAGTTTTTATCTTAAGGCAAGAAGAGGTGAGTTTTCCATTTGCAAAGCACTCCACCACCTATTCAATTAAGTAATAAAAAAATGAAAGAAGGATCAGGTGAATTTTTTAATCCTGTTATATTCCTATTTCAGTAGCTGGGGAGTACTCAAATACCTCTCTGCAGAGGCAAATAGTCCCTCTGTCTGTGACAGAGCACAGAATTGAACCGAACTCTGAAATGAGAGGATGTCTCACTTATCAGAGGGTGGACATTAATTCTATTACCTTTTGCTTAAAAAGGAAGCAATCTCTCATGTAATCAAAATTTCTTAGTGCAGCCATGTAAGTACAATAAGGTATCAACATGGAGACACAGGACAAACACCAGGTAAAGTTCTGGGCCCCTCACTACCCGAAAGATATTGAAGTGATGGAGCGGGTCCACAACAGGGCAATGAAGCTGGAAAAGAGCCTGGAAAGAAGTCCTACAAAGACCAGCTGAGGAAATTGAGGTTGTTTAGCCTGGAGAAAAGGAGGTTCAGGGGAGACCTTATTGCTCTCTATAACTACTTGAAAGGAGGTTATAGTGAGGTGGGGGTTAGTCTGTGCTCTCAAGTAACAAATGGTAGGATAAGAGGAAACAGCTTCACGTTGTGCCAGGGGTGGTTTAGATTGGTTATTAGGAAAAAAATTTCCACCAAGAGGGTTATCAAGCACAGGAACAGGCTGCCCAGGGAAGTGGTTGAGTCAGCATCCCTGGAAGTATCACTTAGGGACATGGTTTAGGGGTGACTTGGCAGTGTTAGGGTAACAGCTGGAATTGATGATCATGTTTTCAGAATTTTTCTGTTACTACTTAACCCATAGAGAATAGTGTTTCCTCAAGAAACACTAATTAAAAGTCATGCACTTTTTCTCAAGACTTAATCTGAAATAGCTACAAGATTTCAGATATAAGCAGAGTGCTTTCACATGGATATATATGCATATACACTGCTTTAGTACTTGCTTTGTACAGGAAATTACTTTTCAGGATATTAAAATCTATCCTATTTTCAAATTGTGTGCTTCAGCTTTTTGATGAGTCAAAACATCCAGACCTTACTCAAGTCAAGCTTTTGATTATTACTTTCCCTATTGATATTTAATCTTCCCAGTGATACTATAGATCATCCTAAGACTTGTGCTTTAACCAAAAGGGTTGACTGTACCTCAAAACCCAGCAGAGAATAATTATAAAAAGCCCAAATCCTTGTAATAAACACTTCCTTTCCTTATCTGCAGCTAATTTTGGAACACAGGCTCAAAGATAGAGTGAAAAAGCATAAAAAGATCATTTTATACGTTCCCATAATCACAGCTTTTTTAAAAAGACCAGAATTTACACTAAATGATCTATGCCATGCAAATAAGAAATATAAAAATATTAGCAAAAAGATCATAACTAGTTGACAGCCAACTTGATGATCCTTTTAGTCTCATCAAATTAAGCAGGTTAATTATGTAACTACTGAGGTATGATGTAACTTTTGCAGAAGTTTTTAAAGTTGATCCTGTTTCCCTGGCACTGTGATGAACATCTTGGTCTGTACATTTGGAGTGGGTAGAATGAAGTATTAAACCCTATCAGGGTTTATTATAATAGTTACTTGACAGCTTGAAAGTCAAGAAGACATCAGATTTCTAAATAAATACGTTTCCCTTCATGAGGTTACATGAATGATGTATTCAACGATCAGTGAAGGGATAGTTACACTTCAACATCTTTGCTATTTCTTCCTGTAATAGCATAATTCCTCAGGCTGTGCCTATCTAAGACCTTTTGGTGGTCCAACAGTTAATCAGACTGAAGAACAGATCTTTCTGGAAAACAACCCAAGGAAAATCTTTTTAGCTTTCAGCTGGTTTAGTTTCCCAATATGGCGCACAAGACAACTGTGCAAAGATTTGCTTTAGCACAGCACAAGAAGAACAAGCAGGCAGAGCAACAGAGGCAGCAATTGCAGATGCCTGTCTAAGCAGCCTTCTTTCCTAGGTTCTTCGGTTTTATTTTCTCTTTGAAAATATTCCCAAAGCACACACAAATTTTGGACATCTTTTCTATTGGACACTATGATTTAGATATCTCTGATTTGATCTCAAGCAATTAGCTCCTTCACTTTCATAGATTTCAAGTCCCAGGAGATGCCCCCAGTGCAACAGTTTAAATAAGGTCAACTCATTGTCTAGACAGGAAGCTAAGAGCAGGGTCTTCACCTTTTGTTCTATAAACCTACTTACACATTTTCTGGATTGATGATCACCAAGAGGTTTGAGGTTTTTTAATTATCCACTGAATTCTAGCCAGCAAAAAATGTGCTAACTTTTGAAGCATATTCCTTTACGTGTAAATTTAGTTAATTTGTGCATTTGCTTTTAAATTAGTCATTATGCAAATTCCCCTGATATCTTAAGCAGAATAAGCTCTGCTATGCTTAACTTTAAACTGTTTTGTGAGACTCAGAAAATGGAGCAATCATAAAAGAATACCTATGAGAGTGTCTGATGAAGGGGTAACCAATATGTTTTAGGCTTTGTTTTTAAATAATAACCAGCCTCTAATACAGAGTCATAATTTCTCCCTGATCTTATGAGCTGTTGTCTTTGATAGCAAGCCACTGAACTTCAATCAAAATCCCATCAATCATTTAAAAGAGAAAGCCAAGGTACCACAAAGAAGAATATTATTTTCCATGGACTGTATAGCCTTGTGTTGCTTTTATGCTTTGCTTGTTCAGGGGAAGTCTTTGTTAAGTCAGGGTGTTTTCTTTTCACTGAACTGGAAAACAGAATGACATTCTGAAGATAAAAATGCTTGATAAGTTCATTTTTTTTCCCTTGGCATAAAAGCTGTAGGTAAGGCTAAGCACCTGCTGTTCACTGAAGTTGGTGGACTACCTATGTCCTTACAGTTCAGCTTGTGTTCAACTATCTTTCTTTAATAAAGCCTGTAATCATCTTCTTTCAAATTTAAGTCCTGCTTTTGTGAATCTTGATTCCTGTGAGCAGAGCTGTCTCCATTGAAGCCGAGGGTGGTGCTGGACGTACATCCTGAGCTCTGCTGTGCCTGTCACACAAGAAGGGCAAGGGGTCAGTGCCTGACCCTTCTAGGGCCCATACAGAATACATGGTTTGCAGATCCTTTTCTGAATTATTCCTAAAAAGTGATCTATCCCTCCAGGAGTGACTCCAGTTCTCACAATTTATTGCTATACTTTGGGTTTACTTCAAGCCCAGGTATGCCACCTCTCCTCAGGGAGAAGAACATGTCTTAACCTGTGATAAGTCAGCTTAGCAAAGCATAATGCTGTTTATTTAGAGGAAAAGAATTCTCTTTAGAAAGCACATAACAAAGCAACAAACATAAGCTTTAAACTCCAGCCATGTTTGCCAATACTGCTTCAAAGCTCCTTGCAAGACCTGCCAAGGAGCAAGAAGTAGTTCTCTTGAACCAGATCAAACCAGGATATGGCTCCTCTCAGGGTGCAAACCTGCTGTGAGATGATGACCAGTATTGGGAATTTGCAAGAACTATCCCTTACAGACTGCTGTGCCCAGTGGGTCCCTACAGCAGTCTCTAACTCTTCTTTAGACATCCATTAACCCTCTAAAAAGCTCTATGATTCAAAAACTTCCTGAAAATCCCACGTTTCCAAACTTTTACTTTTCTCATTAGAACTGTTCAGGTAGTTTAAAGGAAGAAGGTGAGAGGGGTGTTTTTCTAGAGCTCTGTAAGAATATTCTGACTGTCACAACAGTTAAGAGAGACAATTAATCCAACTGTATTTATAAGTACACACTACAGAATGCTTTATCAAAAGAATTGCTTTTTGGATGACATTACAGGACAGTCTATTTGTCTCTAGTGGGAATCTGGTACAGAAAAAAAATACATATATGTAAAAACTTCCAAATTCAGCACTCTTAGAATGCAGTAGCAAAAGATATTTCTAAACAACAGACTGTTGAAATCAAGAATCAAAAATAGGAGGAAAATTATAATGTGTAATGTAAATTATGTTGTTACTTCCAAGGCTAATGAGTTGGAGACTGCTTTCTCTCCAAGAGGAGAATAGTGAAAGAATCTGGGCTACACTTTTTGCACCACTTGTCCTGATCTCAGCTTCCCTGGACATCTCAAAGGCCTCCCTCAGCAACCTCCTTTCCTGTTGCCCCATGTCTTTCTGGTAAAAGCAGCTTATGAAATAACCATCTGTGTTGATTTTATCAGAAAAAAAAAAAAAGTTCTCTATCAAGATCAGCACAACAGAGGAGGTAGTGAGTGTCCTGAATAGCTTAAACTCACTGGCAAAGGCTACAGATATTTTAGACAGGAACTGAAGCCCATGTTTCTGTGGCACTGTGATGATCATCGTTACAGACAGTGGTGTGGTACAGAAACTGACTACTCCTTGGGATGGAATTGCTGGTGAAGTATAAAAGAATTTTTAAGGTGAAATTCAGGGAGAAAGATGTTTCTCTCTTCTGACACATCTATTCCTCACATTGCACACCTCACCTTCTCTCATTGCATTATCTTTTTAATTTCCATGAAGAAAATTTACAAAATTTCTGTGAGGAATTTTGGAAATACAAATGAACTGTCACACTATTCTTACAGTATTTTATTCAATTTAATGAAGTAAAACTTTTAAGGCATCTTACTAGGGCCCCAGAAAACCTCAGTTTCAGAATTGAGACTGAAACTAAGGGTGTTCTTTAAGGGTGTCCTGGTTTGAGTGGGCTAGCAGTCTGCCCTGACTCTAAACCATTATAAAGGGAAAACCAATAGGTCCCCCACCTCCCCGTACCATTCCCTACTTCTCCATGCCCTCCAGAGTTCTGCTGATAATCAGCTGCAGTTATTCCGTTACTGAAGGGCTTTGATGCAGGGACAAGAGAATGCATAGGCAAGGACAAACATACTGCAGGGGGGGGACAGTGGTATATAGGAGTAGGGCTCCAGCAGTTTTGTACCAGTAATGCCCCTGTATTTCCTGACTGTGGAGCTCACCATCTCTGTTGTCAAATACCAAATCATTCTCTAATGATACATTCACAACAGAGAACATACAGAAAACTCCAATTAAAACACACAGTTTTCAACCAAGCTGTTTATGGGTGGTGGGAAAATCCTTTTAATACTGTTGCCCTGAAGGCATCTAAAACTAGAGGAATGATGTCTCTTCTTCTACAAGCACAAATCTTGTGAGGAGCAGCTGAGGGAATTGGTGTTGCTTACCCTAGAGAAAAGGAAGCTCAGGGGAGACCTTACTGCTCTCTGTAATCACCAGAAAGGAGGTTATAGTGACATGGGGGTCAGTCTCTTTTCCCAAGTAAGAAGCTATAGGACAAGAGGAAATGTCCTGAAGTTGTGCCAAGGGAGGTTTAGACTGGATATTAGGAAAAAATTCTCCACCAAAAGGGCTATCAAGCACTGTATCTGGCTGCTGAGGGAAGTGGTTGAGTCACCATGGCTGGAGGTATATGAGACGTGTAAATGCGTCACTAGGGTCATGGTTTGGTGGTGGATTTGGCAGTGTTAATGATCAGATTTGATGATCTTAAAGTTCCTTTCCAGCCTCAAGGATTCTTTGACTCTAACTAATGTTTCTTTATGGCAGAGCCCAGGTGGAGGTCTACATTTTTAATCCAGACTGCAGGATTCTATCTGATGTTAGAAGACCCTAAAGGGGGATCAAAACCTTTTTCCTTCTACATAAATGGCTCAGAGAACAATCATGAAGACACTGAACAGCAACCACTTTACCAAGTATTCCCTGTAGAGTTAAAATAAGATGCTACATTATCAGTCTTTCAGTGCGGAGACTGATGTTAATGTTTGCTGTCTGGCTAAAGAGGTAACAGAATGATGGGAGCTGCACGTCCAAGTGGCTGTCAGTGGAGCAGTGATGCTAAGCAGGGGAGAAAATGCACAAATGCAAAGCAATCTGAGAAGCAGAGCTGTCAGATTGTGGACAAGCAGTCCTTGCAGCTCCATGAGATTACATTTACCAGGATGAAGGTGATACAATCCTCCTCCTCTTGTTTTTTTCCTGCCCTTGGAAAGGCACAATTAGGTAAATAACCTTGAGCAGAATGAAGCAACAACATTCTTTGTTTCTGCTTCCTATCTGCAGCAGAGGGAGGGCAGCATTTTACAGTAACAGTTGGCATCAGTGCCTGAGACCCCAATGGCTTGCAATAGAAACTGCCAAAAAGTGAGACAATATTGCTTTTCAAAGTCCTATTTTTCAGAGTTTTTCCTTGCATTGAAGTGGAATAATTTGGATGAAAACTTCATTTAAGTCCACAAAGTAACTAAATGGTCAGAAAATATCAAATCACAGAGTAAATTGTTCTCTTCTATCAGCAAATGAGGAACTCATCTTGCATAACAGGAAAAAAAAAAAACCAACAAACCAAACATAAAAGGTTTTGTCTAACTTGTAACACATAGTCATGGGATTGAGGAAAGATTATTCCTGTCCCACTAGGATTTATCTTGGGAAACTCACATGGCTGTGCAGTCACCTTATAGCCAGAGATCAAAGAAAGCCAGAGAGAGCCAGGTGTCAGATCTGGCCCTACTAGGCAGGTTTCATTTACAGACATAACCACACACCAAGTGTGTGGGAACTTTGTAATAGAGATTTTAAATTAATTAATAATCTAAGTTGCATAACATTTTTCATCCATTCCAGTGAGGTGCATCTTGGAGCCTATGCCCATACTGCCCTTTCACTGGTGACACTCATCCACCAAGATCTGACTCTGACTCTATTAGTTCACTGTCTGTATGCTGCCAGATACACACCAGATGGTGACTTCTCATTCTGTACATGAAAAGTGTTGCTTTTTGGGAGAGGGGACATCTTTCTGGAGGTTATGGACAGCCCTAGCACAATGCAGTTTTGGATGCTGACAATTTTGCTAGCCACTAAAACCCATAATACTAATCATAATTTTGAGGCTGGTTGTGATAGGTCTAATATCCATCCCTAGAGAGTGACTACGAGGCCACATGAATAGCTACACAGCTACAGAAAGCTCTATAGTGTTCAAGAAACCTGTTAGTGGCAAATGTGTACAAATTGGCACTTTCTACTTGATTTTCCAGCCTGTTAGAGAAACAAGCTTGTTAGAGTAGAATTTCCTCCAAAAAATGTAAAAACTGATGGTTTGAAATGGAGATGTTTTCTTGAACAGCCTAGCAGCTTGTTATAATGGTAGCATGATTCAGTTCTGGGGCATCTTTTGTATCTCAAGTGCTGTCTAAGAAACTAGAAGAGCTTCTGACAGCAGAGAGCCTGAATGTCACCTTCAGTCAAACATTGGAGCAGTTGTGCTTCTAGCAGGGCAGCTAAATGTGTCTTAGAAGAGTCCCTTGCATCCTGCAAGGTTGAAAGCACCCAATGAAGCAATACAGGATTCCTGCTACATGGCTCTCCACGACCCTTTCCTAACCATTACAGGTATTTTGCCAATTGTATCATTAATACGATTTTTGAAAACTTTGCAGTCATTGCCCCAGAGGGTAGGACTGTGCTGTGATCCACATGTTCCAGGTGGGAAAGTGGGCCACAAAGGAGTGCCTCTAGGAAGACTTAAGATCTACCAAGAAGGGAGAGTAAACCCAAGTCCTGATTTAGTCACACTCTCATTAGGGCAATTTTCCTAATAAACCATTCCAGCTTTGTTGTTCCAGTTCTTTTGACAGCATCTGAAGCCATTGGCATTAACTTTTTTGTTGAGGGATGAAGCACAATGGTATACAGAGCTACATATTGTGCTTACAGAGGCACTTGATCACACTGAGCCTTGCGTTCCTGCTCATTTCCATTGCAAAGTGATTTCAGTGGATGTAGAGAGCTATTAGAATAGACACCAACACTTGCAAGTATGTGCCAGGTCAGAATACCAGCTTCAAACATTGCATGGCATTGTCTCTAAGTGGGTCATTTCATAAAATATTGTCTGTTCATAAAATATTGTTGGTTCAAATGATGTCCATGATGTAGTAAGAAAAAAAGGGGAAAATGTAGTAGTAATTGAGGTGATCTAGTTTTAAAAGTCTAGCAGCTGGTGCATGTCCAAAAGAACGTTTCAGTGCTCCATTAATAACGCTTCTAGGACACAGGAAATTTGCAAAATATTGCTCTTAAAGATTATGATCTGAAGTTAAAAAAAAAAAAAAGATAAATAAAAGGTTTTTTAAGAAACTTTTGTGTCTTTGGATTTTTGGACATTTTTATTTGTACTTTCCCTTTATTTCATTTTGCCTGAAAAGGGCCTTTGGGTGCTTCCCTACTTCAGATGCCTATTCACTGTGATAATGAGAAAAGGAATTCAGCAGAATATATTGTGCAATGGCAAAGCATTAACTATTGCTCCATTTCCATGTATTCTTTAACAGCAGACATTCTGATTCAACAGCAGAATTTTTTACTGACCTTTCCACTTATTTCTAGTTCACTGGTGTGTCTAGAGCTATCTTGTCACTTTGGAATTCAATTTTGTTTTAGCCTAAGTGACTGCTTGGAAGCAACAAGCCCTGCTGGAATGTCAGGCACAAACTCCATTCTGGACATGCTGAAATGTAACCCACAGCCACTGGGGAACTGGGAAAGGGGCAGAAATTTGTGTAGAGGAAGTGACCCATGAGACAACGTGAGTTAGGCTCCTGCAGTCTGTACCAGCTGAAGGTCTAGCAGGCAGAGTTTCATCGCTGTTGTGACTCTCAGTACTGAAGCCTAGAGGTTGCAGAGACTGGTCCATATACCAAGTCTGCTACTGAGAACACAGGATGCTATTTTCTACCCAGGTACAATGGGAATTAATATTTTTCTTGATGAGGCTTTCTGAGCATCCAGAAGCCTTAGGCCTCAAAATGAGGTAGGCTATGAGAGATGAGGGTAGATTTCCCAAAGATGGCACCATGAAACAAAAGATATTCTTCAAGTTCCTTTCACTTTAGCGGAGTCCGCCTTTCCTCTGTGCCTTGAGAAGAAAAACACTTGGGTAAATGAAAAAATAGTTAAACTTCTCAGTGGTGTCTTCTAGAGACAAGTGAGAAAATTCTATATTAACTTCAGGCATGAACAAACTGTCTTTAGCTCCACATCCCACATACACTAAACTTTCTCTCTAACTTTTATTCTCTTTTAAATGTACTGTCAATAATGCTGTGCAGAAACTTAGTCACTGATACGTGATGCTACTGTGTCTGTCTCTTCCTGGCCAATATCTGTTAGAATGATAAACACTCCACATCTTGTGATCTTAACCTGATGCTTCAGAAGTCAATTTTTAAAAAGAAACCAAACTATATTGTATGTGTTTACAGCCAGAAAGAACCCAAGACATGGCCACCCATTTTGTTACTCTTTTATTTAAAACATTCCCGGATGCAGAGCTTGCAGTGAGAGCATTGGTTTGATTCCACTACAGTGGAGCTGAAAAAACCAACCCGGAGACTCAGAAGTCTGTTCCCAGAATTCGCCTGTCCTCTGGTAGCATGTTGATTTTAGACAAACAAACAAACAACCTTGTAATGCATTTGATATCTTTGGATTTTTAAAATATGTCGCATCACTCTTACAATTCACAGTTTAATTTAGGTCAAACATTGGTAATTTAGTAAATGAAGCACATGCTGTCTGGGAGGAAAGACAATGTAATTTCTGCATTGGTATTAACATGTATTTTTTTACTAGTGTATACTGGGAAAAAAAAAGGAATTTAAAAATACTTTTGTAAACAATAGAGAAGAAAGAGCAAGAAAGAGCTGTGCAGTAGTAATTGTTTTTTTCATTTACTGTTATGAAGATGAAAATACTGTTGAAGGATTTTCTTTAAACTAGAGAGAAAAGAAATTTGCCTCTGATTCAAGCAAATGAAAATGATTTACATTTCACGCATAGCTGAGGATCTACAAGCTATTTCCAGTAAGCTGGTCATAGGTGTACCTGCTGGGAGTTGTGGGTTCTGCAGAAAGGAGAGAACAACACCATGGCTCAATACATAAACCAAAGTAAGGGAACAGACAACAAGAACTTGGCACCTCCATATGCAGCATCAGCTACCATACTACAAAACCACTGAAGCATAGAATAGTTGAGTTTTGAAGGGACCTCTGGAGATCATTGTGTTTATGTGTCCAGGCATTGGTAGGGAGGGCTGCAGGGTGGTCTCTGTGACGAGAGGAGGGGGCTGGCCTGGGCCAGACACAGCTAGTTACAGCTAGCTCCTAGAGGCTCCATTGGCCCCACTGTGGGCACAGCTGAGCCCCTCAGCCAAGCTGGGGGCACTGGCAGGAAAACAGGTTCCAGAAAAGGCTGAAGGAGCCCCAGGTAGAGGAGGAGGAAGCCAAGGAGGGAACAGCAACAGAAGGTGAGTTTAGGTGAAGGGACTTTAGACTGTGTCTATGTTTCTTGCTATCCAAAAGTATTTTAAGTTGTGATAAATTAAATTAGTTTTCTCACAGTCGAATATGTTTTGCCCATGACAGTACTTGGTAAGTGATCTCTCTGTCTTTATCACCACCCATAAGCTTTTCTTCTTTGCCTTCCTGTCCTTTTGAGGAGGGGCAGTGAGAGTGACTGGGTGGGCATCAAGCAGACATCCAAGGTCAACCCACCAAAATCATCTAGTCCAATCTTCCTGCTTAAAATAGAGTCAACAAGAACAGATTGTTCAGGATTGTGTCCAGTTAGTGTTTGAGTATTTCCAAGGATTGAAGCCGAACAGACTCTCTGAGCATCCTGTTCCAGTGTTGGACCATCATCACACACAAAAAATAAGTTTTTGTTTATGTTTAGAAGGAATTTCCTGCACATCAGCTTGTGCCCTTTGCCTGTTGTCCTTTTAGTGAGCACAACTGAGAAGAGTATGGCTGTCTTTACTGCCCTATTGTTTGGTCCATACTTCATCAGTTATTCTATGAGGATGTTATGGGAGTTAGCATCATCTTATAATAGAAGGCTATCAGGTTGGTCAGGCTTGATTTCCCCTTCATAAATCCATGGTGACTACTCCCAGTAACCTTCTTGTCATTAATATGTTTGAAAGTTTTTTTCTAGGGTTATTTGTTTAAACACCATCCCAGAGGTCAAAGTGAGACTAACAGGAACATGGTTTCTCAGATCCTCCCTCTTGCTCCTCTTGAAGATAAGGAGTGACATCTATTTTCTTGTTTCTCTAAACTGGTAAATCTACCTCTCTGAAGAGTTAATGGGAACAATTCTAGTGCATATTATAGCTGAACTTTTCTTGATATTTAAAAAAAAAAAGTGCAGGAGACCTTATTGACGGTAAAGGAAGGCTGGATGACTAGGTCACAAGTAGAAGCCTATACAAGCATACCTACATTTGGCTGAATATATCCATATAATCTAAAGAACCATTGAATTAAAAAAGAAAGACAAATGGGTAATAATAATACAAATTCATTTTTTTGCCAATTAATGGAAGCCTTCTCCTTCAGCAGAGTCAGATACTAGTCAGGTCAGTTAGACGGATGAATCAATACATTTGATGGCAAAGGGATTTTCTGTATCTTTTGGTTTAAACAGTTCCTCCTCAGAGGGAAAGGACTGCAGTCCATAATCAGGTCAACTTCTTTTTTTTGCTGATATCTATGAAGTGCTGCGGCAGGCTTGCTAGCCTTACAAGGTGATCTGCTGGTTATCCATGAACAATGAATGTAATGTGTTAAAGAAATAAATGCCTAAGTCAAGTTGGAACCTTGTTTGTTTTCCATGATTTTAAGCTGTTGTAAGCGATCACAGAAAGAAGGAAAAAAAATATTTGCAGTGGACTTTTATCTGGAAACCAGCAACAGTGTGTTTGGAAACTTATGGGTATCCTTTAAATGGTAGTGGGTTGCTACTGTTGATAGTATACTTCTGTTGACTACAATAAAAAGTGCTGCCTTTTACTTTTATTCCAAGCTAGAAGGCTTGCCTTTCAATCTGTACAAAAAAAATAGCCTTTCACTTCTTCAACTTAAACCCAACACACTACAAACACAAAACAACACATAGAAATGTAAGAAACATTTGATCATGCAGATTGAGTCCCCCTCTATCACAGATTGCTATCACAGATTGCTTCTTAAGCCAGATTCACTTGTCCAGTAGCAACCTGGAATTTACATATTTACATATGACAATTCACAATGCAGCAATTCTATATCTATGTGTCCTGATGTCTGGAGGAATTTGGAACCAAGGCCATATGTGTGTGCTCTACCCACAGCTCCATTCATGGCCATCTGCCTTGCAGTGCATCTACCACCTCCTGTAAGAGATCAGTTGTTCAGAGATTCAGGAGCAACAGTCACAGGTAGGTTTGACATATGATCTCAGAGTGGTGAAAAGAAGGCATCCAGCCCCCATGTCATTCCTTCCCAACAGAGACTCTTTGACAGAAAATGTAGAAGAAAATTATAAAGCAAGCAAACAAAGTATTACCAAGGGAACAAGGCACAAGAAAGGCAGGACAAAGAGGGAAAATTCTTGGAATAACATGTCCCTCTCCTGACAAGTCTCAGTTATGTACAGAAGGCCTGTGAGAAATGCTGAACCTGTGACAGCAGAAACATCCCAAAGAGCAGTGTGTAGGGGGAGCACAATTAATAATAAAGCCCTGTGGAATTTGTGAAGGTTCAGCACAAAAGCTTGAAGCAGTCTTTTGAGAAGCCGAATCAGCTTTAATTACTGTACTCTGGTTATTCTTTTTAAATGCTTTTGCAGTGAAAGTTTCTCAGTCTGAGGGAGGGCAATGCTGCTCTCTGCTATCATTTCCCTTCATTGTTACAGGCTTCAGCACACAGTGAATGTGCATGAGGACAAGCAGATCCTCGACGTCTTTCATTTCAAGTGTTATTTTTTTCCCTTTTCATTAACAGCCTTCAAGAAGAAAAAAGAACTAGTTAGGGCAGGGCTTTTTTTCCCCTTCTTTTTCTTTTTTTTTTTTTTTTTTGGCAGCCCGGGTGAGGCCTTTCTCATTCACTACTCCTTGTTATCTAAAAAACAATATAATAGAGATAACACAGATGCTCATTACTAGTGGCTATGCCATCTTAATGCTTCCTATAATGGTATTTTCAGCTCATAATAGACACTGGATAATCTGTGCTGAATAGTGAGTGTAGTGCTTGATTTTTCTCTCACTTCAGCAAAATCAGTGAAGTATGGCCCCAGTTTGCAACAGTGAAAAAGAGAGAAGAATCCACTCCCTGCAGTGGCTTTCCAGAGCCTGGTTGTTACATTGACTCACTCACGAACAGTAACAGAGGGGCTATTTCAGCAAGAAGGTAGAATGTTCTGAGTTTATGAACCTTAGACACCGATAGAAAGGAGTTATATTCTTTAGGCTGAACAAGATCTGCAATTCTAGAGAGAGAACAAAAGCAAGAAGATGAGTGGGGGAGCAAAGTGGGAGGGGGAATCTAATTCTTCTTCAACTGCTGCTAGAAATGCTAGTGATGTGCACCACGGAAGAGATGAAAACAGCAGAATAAAAAGGCTTAGCCAAAATAGAATCGGTGTTCCCCTCTTTCTTGTTTTGTAGTGCCTTCTAAGTGTTTTTGAGTGTAGTGAGTTTTAATAAAAATTAGAACTGGCTACTTGTCACAACGTACAATCACATAGCTGGAGGTGTAGCTGTGCCCCCATCTGCCCATGGACAGGAATACAGATGGAAAATTTCATAGGAGACACAAACCACTACCTGTACTGCTCTTGGGACAGAAATGTCTAGAGTGACAAGTTTCAGCAAATATCAGATTTGACTTGAAGTTACTTTCTTTTTGTGCAGAAGCACAGATATATTAATCAGGTTTAACCATGTCTCAAAACTTTGCTGGAATCAGCAATGTGAGTGCAAGGGAAATAGCAATGCTAGAATCACAAACTGCTCTGCAATGACCCCAGTTTCTCTTGTGCCCATAGCTGATCATCTAGAAATGTCTAGGTGTTTTGTCTATCATTCATAAACATTGTTTCCTTGCTATGCAGTTTAGGATTATGCACTAAACCCCGTGGAGAGAACTTCCTTTCCTCTACTTAATCCTGAACAGAAAGATGGTGAGAACAGAAATTAAAGTAGGGCATGACAGTTACAAAGCAAGAAGTATGATTGGCGAATTGTCAGGACCAGTACTGAGGAGTAGTATTCAGGATAACTGGAGTGTATTCCTCTTGTGAAAATCAGCCTCATTCATCACTATGTCCATGCTCAATCGCAATCATAAGGTTCAAATACCCTCAGTGCCTCCCAGCAGACAGTTCCAGCTGTGGGAGCATAATTGGTTCTTTAGCTCCCATCACTACCAAACACGTGTTCTCAAAAGTGCTGAACAGTGGCTGAGACTGAGGCTGAAAAGCCACTTCCAAACAAAGTAATTGCATACTCTTTTAAACATATATATGTAAAAAACAACAACAAACCAAAACCAAACAACAACCAAACAAAACTCTCAACCAAACCAAACCAAAAAAAAACCAAAACCACAAAACCAAACAAAATAAAGAAGGAAAAATTCTAGCAGCAAAACATGCATATGCCTAGTGCATATTAGCTCACTGCCTTGGGTAAATTACCTTGACCTGAGTTCTTCTGAAAGTCACATCCCACCCAAAGGTGTCCATGTTTCTCTCATTATCAGACATTCATTTCCAGCCACAGCCACTTGCACTCTCTCCTGTCTCCCATCAAAATAGGAATATCAAGCTTTGGTGTTTACTTGCTAACCTGACTGGAGCCAGACGAATAGGCCTTCCTTAATTAGTATCTTCCTCATTTTTAACTCAAGGACTTCTGGAATGTTCTCAAGTCATATTTCACCTCTGTGGCCACCTAACTGTCTCCTCTGCCTTAACTGCACAACTGGAGCAAATGTGGAACAGACTGCAGAGAGCACTTTTAAAACAGTCACATAATGTAGCTCCAGTTCCACGCAAGGCCTCTGTTAGTCTTTTGGGAAAGTGAAGGAGAAAGTGTGGGAATAACTCACAATAAACAGCAATGTCTGGTCAGCCAAAACAAATGACCCTTCTTAGGATCCCAGAGAATGAGGGTTGAATTTTCCCAACTGATAGTCCAGAAGTCTTTAGTGAGCAGGATTCTATGACCAAGAAAGACTTGGGGAGCAAACGTACGGCTGCAGCTCAAGAAAAGCAGTCTCACCATTAGGGAAAAGCAATTTGTTCTTGAAAGCACAAAAGTTATTAATGAAGTTCCATGGGTTAGCATTTACTTCTTAACAAAGTCAGGAAATTCCAGTTTGACCCCACCTAAGAGGTCTCTACTGCTTGAAGGGTTGCACATTCTATGTTGAACATGATAAACAATTTTTTGTTTCATGTTTGATTCTGGTCCAGTAGTCCCAAGTTTAGGATGCAGGCCCTCCTTCCTGATGGATCTGCAAAGTTTGGATGTAAAGCAACATTTTGAAAACAGGCTTCCTGCAATTCATGTAATACCAAGCAATGTGACACCTGGCCACAGCTAATGCGCAAAACCTTAAGATTCATAGTCTTCCAGATAAGAAGCTTATGTTCTGACATGTTCAGTGCAGCTCTTGCTGCTACAGAAATCATAGCTTTGTATTTCTGATTTTGAGGTGCCTTGATTGTCCTAATTTAACAATAATGAAAGTTGTGTAACCGTTACATTAGAGCATTATTTATTTTTCCCATCTTCAAAGTGAAAAAAAAGTCAGCAAATGTTTGCATGTTTTAATCACACTTCGCATATTGGAATGGAGCTACTGAGCCTGTCGCTTCTCCCAGCTAACCCTGTGAGGGGGCTGCCCAGCTCTGTGATGGACCTTCATGACTTTCACTTGTGGCTTTTATACAGGCAGGGGACTGCTTGTCAGAGCATATGATCAGAGATAAGAAGAAACTCTGTTTTATGGTTGAAGGGTGTTTCTTGTTATTAGGGGTGAAGATGAGACCTTTGGGTGTTTCTTGTTATTAGGGGTGAAGATGAGACCTTCCTGGGTGTGAAACTGTCTTATGGGGATCAAATCAGTTCAGTTTGTCTGATGATGCCCTTTGCACCTTTATTGAGTGTCAGCTTCCACTCATCAGACTCATCTCACAAGAGGAACCTCAGTCTATTCTGCTGGGGTGCATTTTACCTCATGCTGTAGCCAGGCAGCAATATACAAGCCCTGGCAGGAGGAGTTCGTGGTGCTTTGATGAGGGAACGTGCTGGGTCTTCTGTTCAGCACTTGAGTCAAGATGGGAAGGGCTACGAGCATAAGGATAAAATCGTAGAGCACTGCAATGTCTTTAAACAGCTAAAAACATTCTGTGGTTGTAGAACAACTTACTCCTATGAATTCAGGAGCCAGATTGTTTTATCTTCAAATTCGACCAGGAGGGAAAAAATCATCGATCATTTTTGCTTGGTTTTAGAATGTAGTGATTTACCTTTGGTCCATCTCAGAATTTTAAGCTGGCAAAAAAATTGCATCAATTCATTCTGAATTGCTTATAGGTGGCCTTTTCATGCACTTCCTTTTCTACTTCAATTTGAAAACCATTCAGGTTTATTGAGATGCAGTCCTTAACAAGTGAGTGTTTGTTAAGGACACCATTATATGGATGTAGCTGAAATGGCAAAAAAAATAATAAAATACATATCTCTCTGAGATGGGAATGCACCTTCTAGCTTTCTTAAATACAGAACATGGTTATGCTATTAGTGTGGTTAGACAGTTGTAAATGCTGCTTATGCCATCAGTGTATACTGCAAAAATAAGTTAAGATTACAACCTCCTAGAATAAATCAGCTGAAATTCAGTCTGATGAACACAAGGAATGGCAAGTTTCAGACTCCCCACAACTGCCTAGTGTCAAAGTTGCAAACAGTACAGACACAGAATTTATGGTATAGGATATGCTAGGAAGCCTTAATATACACTTAGTGCATGACAACAATATACCACAAACAGCGGCCACCAGCAGCAGTGTGGGGGACTCGTAAATTAAAACCAGCTGTCATACCCCACTATTTAAATCAAGGGGAGTGTTCATGAAGTAAATTACTTTTCATCCTGAGCATGGCTGGCAGAGTGTGTGATTCAGTCTGTGTGATTTAATGTGGGGAGCTGTGTACACATTTTGTCAGGGTGATTTCTCCCTCATCATTAAATTCAGCATGCAGAGGCTGGCCACGCAGTGCCTGGTTTAAATTCCCATGCAGAGAGGGTAGAGAAGGGTGAATGAATGGATGTAAGACACCACAATATCACAGTTGATCAGGGTTTAAGTGAAGCATGTGTAAAACCGAGGCAAAGATGCTGAATAACTGACTAACCATCATTCAAAACTCTCCTCCCATGCAAGATCTGTTACCTAAGGCTGTGAGCCTGTTTGCTTCTCTAATGGTAAAGACATGGGAATGAAGGTACTCCAGGACATTGGCATCTCAGGGACCTGAGGAAGGATTTGCACCAGTCCCTCGCCCCCCTCCTCCCCACCCCTGCACCTCCTCATGCAACAGAGATCCCTTTCTCACCTTGTGCTTCCCTGGAGCTCACTCACTGCTCTCCCAACCTTCCGGGGCATGGGCATCCATGTTCACCACCAGGATCCTAATTGCCCACAGCACTAGGAGGGATCGAGCTATCCAAGCAACCTCCTGGATGAGAGATTGAGCTGTCCATGCAATCCCATGCCAAGTCAGTATCGGATCTTCTTTCGGGTATGGGGTGCCTATGTCCAGGTGATCGAAGTGGGGGCTGCCTCAGGGCGACCTCTGTCAGGAGAAGCCGGGGGTGGCTCCACCGGCCCCACCGCGGGGCACGGCCGAGCCCCTCAGACAAGCGGGGCAGCCGGGGGGAAAACAGGCTCCAGAAAGGGACGAAGGCGGCCCAGGCAGAGGAGGAGGAGGCCGAGGGGGGAGCAGCAGCAGAGGGGGCAGGAGGCGCTGCCGGCCCG
>JANHFX010020554.1:386-29981 GCA_027560015.1 Chloroceryle amazona | reverse complement strand
CGAAGGCGGCCCAGGCAGAGGAGGAGGAGGCCGAGGGGGGAGCAGCAGCAGAGGGGGCAGGAGGCGCTGCCGGCCCGGAGCAGGGGTCCCCTGCAGAGCCCCCGCTGGAGCAGACCCGCCCTGCAGCCCGGGGAGGGCCCCACGCCGCAGCGGGCTGACATTTCCCGCAGGGGCTGCGGCCGCGGAGAGCCCGGGCGGGCGCAGGTTGTGCCTGAAGGGCCGGAGCCGGGGAAGGGCCACTCTGTAGCTGGTTGTCCTATGGAGGAGGTTTTCCTTCCTTCCTTCTTTCCTGTGATGGCAGCCTGAGGGAGGAAGGGGCACAGAGCCTGCTGTCTGTGCAGGAGGGTAGAGCAGCATCAGTGGCCAAATCTGTCCTTAAAAATTTCAAATACGCACAGGGTGCTTTCCCTCCTCTTATCGAAGCTCTGTGTCTCTGGCCTTTCTTGTCCTTGTGACAAAGTGCCTGTGAGGCTGGGTGCAGGTCAAACCTTTCCACTGTGGACATTGAGAACAGATTATAGGCGCTTTCTTGCAGCATCCTTTTGCGTATTTGAAAAGGGATGTCATGTTCCTTCTACATCTTTCTCTTTCTTAGACTAAATGTCCCATTTTTTTCTTTTTCTGTCTGGTTCTCTAGATCTCTCATCAGCCTTGCTGCTTTCCCTGGACTCTCATCTGACAGAGGATGTGGTGCTATGGCCAAGGCTTTTCCAGTGCTGTGCCAGGTGGGACAGTCATGCCCCAGGTTTTGCAGGAAAGGGTGGGAGTGGAGAATAAACAAAGCAAAGAAACAGGGATGAAGAGAATAGGGAGGACAGGCTAGGTCTGAGGTGGAGAGTAGCTATAAGTCTAGGAGAGGCTTGCCATCTCAGGTGGTGTGGAGGACCTTGTCCTGAGCGGTCACAGTGGTGGACATGTAGGAGCTCATCTTGTCCCATGCCTTGGTGACAGACACAGAGGCATCTGGTCCCCTCATCCTCTGGCACAGGCAGAGGCAATGCAGAGACCGTCACTGTGATGCTCTATCTGGCCCCACACTGGACCTGCAACGGGGCTCCTGCGGAAAAAACAGCCCCACATCTCAGTTTCTACATGCATGTTAGGCACTGGGAAAAGCAGGGAACAGCCTCTGCCTCCAACAGAAACAGGTGCAAGTGGCAGCAGCCAAACCACTCTGCTGCAAGGGAAGCTCAAGGAAGAATTACTTCTTTGAAGTATAATTACCTTTGTGACTCTCCCTTGCTTCAGAGAACAGTAATTTGCTGCTGGCTTATTCCTGCAACAATCATGTGTACTGCAGCCAGATATTAGTTTTAGCTGTGGACCAGCTTTAAAAGTTTTCCCGTCTTTTCCCCTTACTACTCCCAGCCATCCATGTCTTTCCCTTGCTCCCCATCTGGCTGGCCCCTCATCTGTGCTGGAACAACTCCTTGCAGTCTGCGTTTAATGCTTTCCAGAATTAAAATTGGAAGGATTTAGTCTAAACTGATCTGGTTTGCTTATCTGGCTTTCAGGACAGCCCCCAAAGCACCTGAGCTAGCTTCAACTGCAACAGGAATCAGGGACACAAATAAGCATGCAGAGGAGAGAGATGAAAAGGGACTAATATGTCCTTCAGCTGCTTTGCCTCCAAAGTGGGTGTTCTATGAGAACATGGCCTTGATAAGCTCTTTTGCGTATAGGTTCATGCAAAGTGGGTGCTGTTTAGGGGGGAATGATGTGAAAGACATTGATAGAGAGCCCCTTTGCAAACAAATGTGCTGGACGGAGGCACAACAGCTTCAATGAGCTTTTGACACTGCCTTTCTCCTAAAGCCTATGAGGCAGCAGGTGCAGCTCTGCCCACTGAAGGACCTATGCAGAGGTTGCCTTTCTGCTCCAAGCAAACCCAGCTGACGATCACTATCTCTCTACTGCTGTAGGCTTTCCTCCTCCCAGCACAATGTGCTCATTGCTTCAAATAAGTTAGAGCTATGATCTACCTACTGCTGCATGCATGTAGTCTATATTAATGTTGGCAGAAGGACTGACTTGATTATACATACAATTTAGATTCAAGAAAAGGAAAATGAATTAAGCATTAGGAATCTGATATCACGATGCCAAGACAAAAAGTTTGTCACAGTTTTCTTGACAAGTCTGTCAGAAAGCCTATGTATATTTTTTTCTATTAACACTTAATTACAGAATACTTATTTAGTTCAGTCATCTGTTCTTAAAGTGTTATGTCAAGGGTGTTACAGAGGCTAACTACAGAGCAGAAGAAAAAAAAAAATTAGGATTGAAAAAAAAAAAGGAGAGAGAGAAATAAAAGCAATAATGAAGCTGAACAATGGCATTTCCAAATAATGTAAGCAAATATTTTCAGTGTTCAGAGCAAAGAGCTATACAGTATATATACTATATAATATATATACATAATATGTAATATATGTGATGCCTCCAACATCTCTCACAAGAAAAAAGACCCAGTATACACATTAATCCATGATACGTAAAATATCTTAGTCTTTATTGCAGATGGACATACATTAGAGTGAATTTGATATGTTTAATGCTTCATTCTTTCATTGAATTTTAACATGTCTGTTGAGACATATATCTGGCATCATTCCTATCCAGGTGCACGACACTATGCGTGAGCAGTAATCTCAGCTGGCCTTATGTGTACTTCCAATAAATCCAGCTCAACCCACTTAAAAGGATCATGCATTTTGTTTGGAGACTAGTTAGGATCTGCTGCTATATTTATGAGGTAACCAAAACTCATAAAGGACTCTAAGTGCTGAAGTGCCTTAAGTCTGTATGTTAAACACTCCTTAGATATACTGGGAGAACTACCTACTCGAAGAGCATGGATGGATGCAGCAGAATAATATAGGAATTGCCTGATTGTCTGTAACCTAACATCCAGGTCCCTCACCCACCTTACCTCTGGCGACAGCCAGGAGCAAACAGAAATAGCTCAAGATGAACGCAAATACAGAGTGATCCTTCCTCTTGTGTACTTTGCTTATTCTATAAAGCAGCCTTATAATTTTTCTTGATGTTATATAGCACTTGTGATATGATTAGTTGTGAATGGTCATTCTTATCTCATTGTCTCTACTACATTTCTAATGCTAAAAAGCCTAAACATATAATCCTTCAGGTTTCTATTTTTCAGTCTAAGGGACTCTGAGGTATTCAGTCTCTGCTCAGAGCAAAATCACTCCTCACAATACCTGGCATTTTTCTCTTCCCTTTTTCCAATTCGCCTCTGAGGTTTTACTCTGCTGATTTTGAGGTAGGTGCAGACACAATCCAAGATATGGGTGTACAACACAGTGACATTATAAAGTTTCCTGCTTTGTTTTCTATTATTTTCCCCAAAATTTGTAATTTTCTGCTCTCATGTTGACATCAGAGAACTATACAAAGTGACTCCGAGATCTCCTTCTTCATGTCAATGGCTAATTTAGAGCCCATGATGATGTATGTATTCCCAGATGCTTTATCTTATAAGCACTGAATTTCATCTGCCTTTTATAGCACAGCCAGTATTTTGGAGAGCTAATTAATTCCTTGCACTCAGCTTGAATTTCAGTTACTACTGTTAATTCTATTCCATCAATATTTTAATTTTCTTACCTCCCAGATAAAGAGTAGCCATGTGATTCATTATAATCTCATAGCTGTGAGAGGTGGAGAGTGGTATGAGGGGTAACATTCATTTGAATCACTTCTGCAAGGTATCTGGGCACATTTGGTGCTTTCGGACATGGTTTAGTGGTAAGATTGCAGTGTTGGGTCGAAGTTTGGACTAGAAGTTCTTGGAGGTCTCTTCTAAGCAAAGACATTCTGTGAGTCTGCGATTTTTGGCTTGAATATTCTATCACTTCTATATGGGTTGCTGGAGTAGATCTCCCAATTTTTTTCGGTATTCTTCAATAGTTTACTTGCTGTGTGTTCATCTTTGTGTCCTGTACACAAGATAGAAATCTTTGCTTTCTACTTGAATCTGATCTTGTCTTCTTCATTTAATGCTTTTTGCCATGTTCTTGATCCTCATTGATTTAATGATAGCTGGATTAGAAAGGCCATGGAAATGGTCAGTCAGGCTGGAAATATTTCAGAGCTTTACAGGTATTATAACAGGTTCCATGCCATGATTATAACCTCTATAAAAATACCTTGTAAAACTCATGTTTATATTCAGAATGAGCTAGAAAAGGAATGAGCTACTACTGTAATGATCACTTTTATACTATTTTCTGAGATCACAAAAAGCCTTCTTTCAAAAACTGCTAACTCTTATTAAATCCTCCTTGCTAGCACCTGAGTGCTAGTAGTTATCATGAGAGGCTGACTTAAAAGTGGAGTGGGTATTGCAAAAGTGTCCACAAACATTATTTCCCCATTGAAATCAAGGAGTTAAAGAAGAAGTGGATGGAAGAATGGGGAAATTACTGCTGAAAGGCAGTATGAAATCCCAAAGAAAGACTGAAATCCATCCCACCCTGGAAGGTGTGGTACTTTGCTAACACTTTGTGTTCCAAATTACAGTATTCCTCTCAAGAGCAATTTGGGACCAGAAACCTGCAGGTGTTCACTGAGCTTTCTTCAAAGCTGACTATCAAGCCAAAAGTTGAAATAGTGCTGCTTTGGACAGGGGTCATGCTTTAAAATGTGCTACAAAAAAAACCCTGGTATTTTTCTTACTGGAAAACAAACCAAAAAAACAAATAAAAAAAAAAATAAAAATAAAAATTGCTATTATAGACATTTTTGTAAAACCAGCCCATTCTTTACTTGATTCTTCAGAGTCTCCTATGTAGTCCTCAACCACTTATTACCTAAGTTGTCTTCAGAAGTTCCTAGGCCATGTCACTAACCACTGTTGTATGTGGTTGACACTATCTTTCATCTCCAGCAGCAATGTGGATGGTGGTGTTCGGTTCTAGCCCAGTTATTTTTGCAGGTACTGCAAAACCAGAATGTATCAGCTTCAATATCTGTACTTATTACTGGGTATTGCTTGGAGAAAGATGCTCAAAGTTGTCACCTTTGATGTTGCCAGGAACAAAAGACAGGAAGATTGCTCCAGGTTCCTCTGGAAGCAGACTGTGTTTGGAAGACAGCCCTGGGGCCATATCTCACAGCCCCATGAGAAGTTTCTCCTCCTACCTGCAAGGAAGTACAGAGATGCAGGTTTTTTGGCTTCTTCCCATTGCATCAAAAGTAGAGGTGAGAACAAAACTCCCTCAAGTCCCTGCCCTCTGTCAGAAAATCACTACAGGAAATTTTCACCATCCTGGAGGAAAAAGAAACATTAAAAAATTTTGTATAAACTGATATGTCCAGTCTATTCTACTGAGAACAGCAGAGAAATTGTCTGGAGTGACATTTATGAAACAATTGTAAAAACTACAACTGGCATATAAGGAAGAATTATAGCACTATTCATTGCAATCTAGCCAGCCTCTGTGAAGTTTTCCAAGTGAGGGGAAAAGAGGCCAGAGGGAGGATCAGCAGGGAAGAATAAAGAGCTGTTTTGGGGGATAATTACATCTGAACCAAAAAGGTCATGAAATACTTTATCAGCTCTCCCATTGAATCCTAACACTCCCAGAATGTCATCAATTTGCTGTCATTGTCCTCAAATTAGGAATAAACTGTCTGAAATCAAAACCCTGTGGTGCAGAGGAAGCTGAATTTGAATCTGCTCTTTCATTTTTGTTCATGTCCATTAATTTGCCACTTGTTAATAATAAGTGAAGAACAATCAATCTAAATAAAGTTCCAGCTACTGGCTCCCATAAAGCAAGAGAGAAGGAGATCATTATGAACCTATGTAGGGAATGTTATACATGGAGGGTGACAGATGCAGGATGGAAAAGTTTATTAGAACAGTGTAAGGAAGCAATTTTTATTTTACAGCTTCTATTTGATGAAGCTTTGAATGATCCTAGATCCAATTTCCTCTTTGAAACTGGGCAAATGAACTTCAAGAATATACCATCATCAACATTAACATCATCATCACCATCAAAATAACAAAGAACCATATTTAAGTCACCTGTAAGTGCTTAAGGTTTTGCCTTTTTCTTTTTTTTTCTTTTTTTTTCTTTTTTTTTTTAGGGGAAGTCATTAGAAGAATTTGTGCATTGAATAAAAATATTCTGTCTACATGTAGAACTTAACTGCATGTCTCCTACCCTTGAGTAGAAAAATGATTATCAAGTGCTAAGGAATGCATCTTACTGTGGCTATATAAATGCAGATCTTGTGAAGACAGACTGAGTTTTATGTCTTTCTGTTTCCAGGCTAGATGAGGCTCCTTGACTTTTGGGGTAGGAGATTGATCTGTTTTTTTGGGCTGTACATATAATAAAGTACCTTCACAAATTGGAAACAACCTTTGCTCCACAATTTTAGTAGCCAGGGAGGCAATTTTCCACTACAAATAATCAGTGTTTGGTAAGATTATTGATCAGATATTGTATTTCTTGAAACTGAGAAAGAATGAGATTTACAGCTCCATTCCTAAGAGCTGCCACAAGATCCATGCATTACTGGTGCTTTAACTTAGTAAAAGATCATTTTCATTCTATGTGTATTTAGTAAAACTTGTCCCTTTCAACTTGCCATGCTCTTCCTCCCATTGGATAGTAATTTCTACTAACTGACTTACAGCCTAGCTCTTTGGGTAAAAAGCCAAATCAGCAGCTGAAATAAACTAGATTTATTCCAGTGAAGTGAATAGAAATATGCAGCTTTACCTCAGCTGGGGGATAGGGCTTTGTGATGGGTTGGATGACAGATGAATTTTCCAGCTACTGGACTGTTTGCGTAAATAATTACATCTGTCTTCATTCCAATATGTATTACTTATTATTTGGAGCAGAGCAGCATCTCACTACCCCCTGGGATACTGTTAACATACATGAAATGTTTTGCAGTCCTTATTGTTAGAAAGCACCTTTCCGAGATTTGGTAAGAGCAGCAGGGAACAGGCAAGAAAAAAAACATATTAATTTCTGAGTAAGCAGTTTTCAGATTGTATTAACCATTCTCATCCCTTTCCATCAAGACTCCAATTTGCCTCCAGCTCCTTAGCCCAAGTCAGTGCTTAGCATTCCACTCGACAATGTAGTCCTAAATTAGGAAAACAGCATAAATTCTTTGTTGCTTGTACTTCAAATTCCCTGCAGGCAATCAGTAGAATTCCATGAGTTCTCAAGCCTCCTGACTTCACAATGTTTTCTTTCTCATTAAAGAGGAGCAAAAATTGCTCAGTCAAATCGATCCTCTCCTGGTGACAAAAAGGGGAACTGAATGTAAGTTCATTTGCCTTCCTCACTTCTCCTGCCCAGCTTCTGGATGCTCTGGGACAGCTACAGGCATCAAGCATGAAAAAAACTGTCTTGCATGAAAACAGAAAGGTTTTAAATATGGCTTTTGTGAGTTGCACTTACCCAAGAATTTCTTGTGTTTTCTGGTGGTGCTGTACATAGAATACTTCTTCAGGCGACATCCATGTATTAAAAATAAGTCTTTAGCTTGAAGTAATGGAATATCCATACCATTATTAAATCAAATCTTTGGTAAGCTGGTTTACACATATTGCAGTAATTATAGCCAGGATTGATGAGAAGAACTAGAAATGTCAGATACCTCCATTTGAGAATATTTTTTTAAAGTAAAAGACAAGAAAAAAAATATCCGTCATCTCATAGTCTGGACATTCATTGGTGAGTACAGCAAACTTGCTTCCTGACATGAGCTTCACTACCTTATGTAAAGTGTAAAAACATAAAAAGAAGAAACTGATAAAAGGCTCATTGTATAACAATCTCCAAGCAGCTGAAATATTTAGGTATTCACAAAGGAGTAGGATATATACTAATACTTCTTTAGTTAAAGCAAGGACTTACGTTTGGGAAGCCCACCTGCTCTCTCAGTGCCTGTACACTGATTTTGAAGGAAAGATCCCCTTGCCACCTCTGGTTTAGAAAGAAGGGGTTTAAAAGCCTGAGAAAAACAGAAATAAAGTTCATTTACTCTCTGTAGTATATCCTACTGCTAAGTGTATGTAGGCAGTAGCTTGGCCAAAGCACTTAGATCTGTGATGCCTATTCCTACAGACCTAAATTTCCTCTTGAGAGGAGTCTGCACCCCAAAGCTAGTCTGTACCCCAAAGCTAGTCTCTGTGTTCAAATGATGTTAACATCTCTAACAGAAGATGCTATTTCTCACTACAAATTCGTATTCGTTTGTATCTTTAAACCTCCACAACTCTGGCAGCACTGTTTCTCTTGATTTTCCATATGTGAATGCACAACTGGAGATCAGTAGGCTGCAAAGTACAAAAAGGCATCCAGGTGTGAGTTAGAACAGAACAAATTCTATTCAGTGAATTTACAGCTTTCTAAGTAACTGCACTCTCTGAAGTTAACTGCATATTTTTGCAGACTATGTCTACTTCTGGAAATGATAACACTCAATGTTTACAGTTGCTACCAAGGATTGGTGTGCAGAAATGCTCTTGTTTATACTTGCTTCTGTTCAAGGACACTAGTAGATCTTGTGCACCATGTTGAGAGTGCAGTAAAAGGCCACACCTGCATAGAGGAGCAGTCAGGACAGGTGACACTAAACTGACCAACAAGGTATTCCATCCCATATATGTCCCATATATTCCATAGAAAGCTGAGGGATCATGAGGGTTAAGTCCTCTCTTCTTCAATGGCCAGAGTCCAAGGAGGACTCTGTCCATTCTGCCTTCAATTCTGATATGTGTGTTCCTGAATCCAGTTCCAGAATCTGGTTCCTGTCTGTCACTGAGTCCAGTCTGGGACTGCCCCAGTGCCTGCCCATAGCATCAGTTGTGATGTTGATGTAATTTCCATCAGGGGGTTGGATCTGGTACTGGTTTTGTATGCATTTGTATATATTTAATGTTATTGTTATTATTTTCATTAAAAATGTTTTAGTTCTCTTTACCAATCCATAAGCCTTTTCCCCTTATTCCCTTTCTCTTCCCCTTTGAGGAGGGAGAGGCATTAACAGAGTGTCTGTAATACATCTAGTGGCCAGCCCAGCCCAAACCCTTGACAGATAGTTTTTTGGCTGCCATTTTATCTCCCAGGTTGAATAGGAAAGCAAAAAATGAATGTTGCAAGCCCTGAACACTAATCCCCAAACCTTTTCACAGAATCACAGATCACAGAATCACTGAAGTTTGAAGGAGCCTCTAGAGATCATCTAGTCTAACTCCCCCCACCAAAGCAGGTTTGCCTAGAGCACATTAAACAGGATTGCATCTAGGTGTGCTTTTATGGTCATTAGTGGCAATGCAAATAGATAGTAATCTTCTACACTCCTCCTAAAACTGTGGGGCTACAACCCACTAAATATTTGGGACTCTAAGTTGGCAGCTCCCTCTCAAACATTCAATCATATTGCTAAAGAAAGTAAATTGTCAGTTGAACAGAGAGGCTCTTCTTGGTGACAAATAGTCCCCATAATGTTGTACATTCTGTGTCTAGTCAATTCTGTTGTTGACTTGAATGAGCTGTGTGGCAGCATAAGCATGACAAAGGTGACTAGTTCCTCACTTCTGTGAAAGACAGAGGGGTAGATCACAGCAGAGCATGTGAAATGTCAGTTTGTACCTGTGTCAAAGAAGCTGAATGACTGAAATATCACGTATCTGAGACAGGAAGAGAGGAGAAAATAGAACTATGAATCTGTTCTCTCAAAGGAAAATGTCACAAACATTTTAATGGGGACAATTTATTGGTGGAAATATAAATTTCTGTAAGGAAGCTGGATCTCTATTGGCCCTGACGATTATTCTAATGTGCCTTAGACTGTTTCTGTTGCTCTGGGCCAGCACAAGTGAATATCCCCAGGTGAGGGAATTTTAAAGGCTGTTGTATTATAAGCAGAAGAATCTTAACAGAGGTAAGAATATTTCTTTTCAATTAGGCCAGAAGTGACACCAGTATTCATACTGCACATCAGATATAAAGTGAATGACACCTATACACGATTCAATGAAGAAATACCACTTAAAGCCTTGAACTGGGATTAGTGTCCTTAACTCCCAGTCCATTGACTGGTGGCAATTTACTGAATGTGGTCTGCACTGCTTAGGAAGTTATCTTGATTATCCCTATAAGAATTTTGCTCATATCCATATTCCTAGTTTCCAAGCATCATCACTGGAGAACAATACCCAGGGAGTTTCTTGAACCTCCCCAGTGTTCTTCAAGTACAGAAGCACAAAGCACAGGTATTCACTCCTGATACCATTCATTTCCAGGTATGTAAAGGAAAGCTAATACATTATTACTGGACCTATGTACTGATAGATCAGCCAGCAATACAGATTTGATTTGAATCAGTCATTTCCATGCAACCACACTAGCTCTGGAAACAGACATACTGCAGAATCCAGCCTGGCATAGGCAGATACAGATATGACTGGGAATGGTGTAGAGAAAAAAATTGATGTGGCCTAAAATATGCTGAAAAAATTAACTGCATCCATTTTCACAAATTTGAGCCAACAGCATGAATTCCTATTGTATGAGCACTTAGTTATATTTGGCCACAATTTCTAACCCAGCAGAGAGGATCTTATGGAGAGATACACCTCATCACCACACCACAGCCTGAGTGATGCTGTGAGGATAATGGTGCAAAGTGAAATAAGTTCAATCAAACCTGCAGCATTGCAGAGTTAATATAGTGTCTTAGCTGATTGTATGAGAGGAAGCAAGAGAAAGGCGTTCATAAGCTGCAGAAGAGTAACTGCTCTTTAAATCTGGACAGTGCTTTTAGAAGGCAGCACTGGACTATGCATTTAGTTTTTTACTATTTGTTTGGGGTTTTTTTTATCCCCTTTGCCTCTGTTTTCCTAATTTTTGCCAGGTTCTGAAGCCCACGTGTTAATATGTGAAGAGTTGTCCTCATGATACTTTTTTTTTGCTGTAAGCAGATGTAACTACCAGAAATGTGACAGTATGATGGTTTTCCTAGTCCTGGTTTGCTGACTCCAGAAGTTCAGATGGATCAGGTCATTTATCTTCATTCGGTCGCTGAAATTTGTTTCTGGCCATATAGTTATGCGGCAAGATTTTAATGGCTGCTATTGAGGGTGCTGACCCAAAGACAAACACAGACCTCAGTGGAATCAGTGGATTTGCTACGCACATCTTTCAGACTCAAGCAATTAAACCCTTTCCTGAAGTGAAACAGGCACAGATGAAGAATCTGCTCCCCAGCACATTTAACTGCAGGCACAGCTTGAGGAGTCATAACCACAGCAATTTCCCTGGCTGCAAGTGCATTCAGTTAGGATACTGATTTGCAGGATGTGTGCACCAGAGAAGGAAAGCCACAGTACCATAACTAGAAGAAGAAACAGGACAATGTTTCTAAGGCTAAGAACTCCATGGAAAGAGAGTCCTGAGGATTTGTGAGCAAGGAGGTTTTATGCTGTTTGTTCCTACAGAAGTTTTTTCAAACAAGATTGTACCAATAATGTACATTTCTTCTCAAGTCAATTCATCTTCCTAATTAAAACAAGCCTGCAAGTTTTAAATATTGACCACTGATTTAGGCTACATGTTACTCAGGTACAGCAACTGCCATCTTTTGCTTTATGAGAAAATAGGACTTGCATTATTACACTTTCATGTATCTTAGATCATCTACAAATTCAGAAAAGCTGTATGTTTCTGTGTGAGGAAACCCCTGCCCAGAGAAAGACATGATTTGATAAAAATCAGAAAATAAATCATAAATTGGATACTATGTGCTGCTGGTTTTTGAGCAGACAATCAAATAAAATTTATTAAAAATTCCAAATATTTCAAGTGCATTCAAAGCTGAGGCAGAGTTAGAGCAATATCCGTCTGCTTCTGGGCATTTGCTACACAACTACTACCATGACTGCTGCTGCCTAAGTCCTATTCCTACATAAACAGAAATTTGCCCTGAGGAAAAAAAGGCTAAAGATGTACAGTAAATCTCTCACTGTGAATATTTTCCTGCATGCTTTTTAGAAAGCTATTTCCTCTGGAATTCATCTAATGCTTGACAGACAAGTTCCTACAAATATAAATGAAAAAATTCCATATGGTCTGGCAGTACTGTTATTGGGTGACCCTGGGCAAGTTATTCAAGGACAACTCACAGGTGTCAGACAAGGATGGAAATGTTTGCAGGACTACAGCTTGCATATCCAGGCAGACAGATAAGCTGTTGTCTTTAACTTTGAATCACTCAGTTTTTACCACATAGCGTTTTTAAAAAATGCTGCTCATGTGTGTGCAGAATGATAAAGACAAACATTTGCACAGTGCAAAACAAAGAGAAATAAAGGCATTTAACCCAAATATGCATAAGAAAAGATTCTGTCCAAGACAAAACAAAACACCACTTGCAGATAGAATAGAGAAATTCATTTGTCATTCCCATTTCATTCCTATCACAGCAGCAGTAGTTCAGTACTTTTTTATTCTCTCAGCACTGACCATCCTTCTCAGAAGTGCTCTGTACTGCCTCTCAGGAAGGGTTAACTTCTATTTCGTCCACATAAACATCTTTATAAGCTTATATCCAGCCTCACTGACAGAACTCCTTTTCAGAATTTGCCTTACAAGTTCTTCAACAAAAAAAGAGGATTTACACTTTTTTCTCATATCCTGTGAAAGCTGTTAACAGGTAGGGAGGAACCACCTCATCCCTCCTTTCTCCAGGACACTGTTACTATGCAAGAAGTATTAGTCTTTGGCTACCCAGACTACTCTGCTCTTCACTTGCTTCTCTCTTCTATCAGGACATTAGGCTGTGATATTTTTCTTTTAAACAAGTATTTGCACAGTCATGTAATAACTGGCTCATACAATTAGGCTAAACAAAGTTACCAGATAAATAAAGGACTGGTGCCGGTACTGAAAAGACACAGACCCTTGGCAAATAGCAGACTCGTACAGGTTAGGCTTTTCTACCTGCAGCCTTGTTGTGCTCCCTTGCTTGAAGAGAAGAGCAGTATTTCCTTCACCCTGTGGAAAGCATTAGTGCACACAGCACTAATATAGAGGGATTTATAGATTTAGCCACGTCCAATACATATTAAATTTTGTCTGTTCTAGTGTCTGTCTCTTGGAAAATGGCATCCCCAGCACTGGCTGGAACAGAGATTGAGCCTGGAGCTGCTCTGTGTCGTTCTGAGCCTTATCTCACCCATACTCACTATGGCTGGAGCAGGCTGCAAAATCAGGTGCTGAGGGCAATAGAGGCAACTCCTTTTTGTGCCAGGAAACTTCTAAGAACTGCCATGAGCTTCTGTCACATGAAAGCCTAAATAATGTCACAGAAATTATAGGATGTGTAATTGGGAGGATTGTGAGGACTGTGGAGGGCTTGAATTTGCAGTTGCTTCTCCGTGTGGCAAATGAAGAGAGAGGGCATGAGGAAGACAGTGGAAATGGGCAAAGGTGGACAGATAAATACTGTAGTCAGTTAAATATATAAGGAGCCAAGGGATGTCAAAATAAAAGTAGGCAGTGAACCAGCCAGCCACGTAAAGAGTCTGCAGACACTTTGACAAGGATTTTGGAAAAGAGAAGATCTAAAATTTACAAGAAAAAAAAAATATGGTTAGGAGACCAGGGAACAGTAGGGGACATATGCAAATCCAGACACTATGGTCTTCAGAAAAATCTAAGACAAACTGGACGCAGGGTATAGGAAAGCAGAGAGATACCCAAGTGGAGAATGAAGTACAGAAAGTGAAGAAAATGGACAGGGAAGAGGAGCCAGAAGAAGAGGTATATGTAAAAGAGAGGTGGGAGGTGTCAGCATCCATGAAGACACCTTAACTGGCTTCTACAATACAGCCCCCTTGGGTTTTTTTCATGGAGCAAATGGTGACATAGAACATTTTATGCTAGTTAATGAATGACAGAGGAAATTCTATTCAAAATTTCCTTCTATCTGTAAATCTGGGGTAACAATCTCTCTTCACATTGCAGGTATTTTGTAGAAATTAATTGTCTGAGTAATTTATGTTTGTGCAGTATTCACATACTATACTGATGTAACCATGAATTAATAATTCTGCCCTCATACTGAGGTCTGACTCACATTCAGTAAGAGCTGAGGAGCAGGGAAATGTATCTTTAAGCAGCTGTCATAGTCAGGGAAAACCTGTAGCCTTATTCAGAGACTCACATTGTACTGATCAACTGGAATTTGGTCCTCTGTCAGGTTTCTTGGCTCTGAGTTATTTCTAAGCAGCAAAGAAAAATGTAAAAAAGGTCACCTGCTGAGTGTGGGGGATCATACAAAATATTGACAAGATGATCATTAACAGAGCACAGCCTGTCCTGTGGCTCTTAAATTCTGTGGAGAAAGTCTAATATATATTAGTAAACATTTGATTATTTACACAAGGGGACTGAATTAAGGTTTCCCAAATAAAATGAAAATCTGGCAATTCTTAATGCTTGAATTGATTTTATTTTTTATTTTTTACTTTTACATTTTTTTTCCATGAAGCAATCTTTTCTAACACCATCGTTTCATGAAATATGCTTACTGATTAACATCTTTAGTGTAAGCTCATCTATCTCCAAATTTGACATCTGGAAGGGACATTGTTTCTAGTCTCAGAACCATCAGAGATGTTAGACAGCTGCCCAACACACATCACATTAGCGCAGCAATGCTAATCATGCAAAAGAAAGATTTGAGACACATGCATTTCTACCAGCATTGTTAAACAGATTTTCTGTCCCATACACTGACTCTCACAGCAGATGCAGTCAGAAGCTGCTTCTTGGAAGTATTATCGTCACTTCATCACTTTCAAAATGAACGATTTAATTTCTGAAAAGCTGATATGCTTTGCTTCAATGTTTTTCACATTAAAACATTGTGAGATTTTGTTTTGAAAGAGTCTTTTTCATTTATGCTATCTAAAGTTTTTTTAAAAAAAGTTCAGAGATCCTAAGTGGGTTAAATAGCCTGAAAATTCAAATTTCCTTTGGAATAAATAAAGCATTTCCACTTGACCTTAGAGGTTGTCAAATCTGCTAGGTTTGTTCAACCTGTTTTTTTTTTCTTTCATTCTAATTTTGGCTATAGTATTGCCCATCTCTTCATAAAATTTTGTTTGGGGGCCACCCTACTTCTCTAAGAGCTAATTCAGGTTCATCCATGGTTTTGATCTTTGTTCCCATCTTTTTTTGCATGAAACTGAGTAGTGTGAGTGTAACAATGCATTGAACTCAACTTCAAGTGTCATTCATGTTGGTAACCTCTCATGTTGCAGCCCAGGTGTGGCTATAACAGTGATCCATGAAGAGTTCTCCAACATTATTTGTTTACTTCATAGCTCTCCCTTTTCCTCTCTCACCTCCTGCCTCAATTTGCAAACAAGTTCTCCTAAACTTCACCAGTAGAGAACTGGCTCATGGTTCCACACCCTAAAGCATGTGGTGAAATGTCGTGCAATGTCCTGACAATATCCTGATACTCCTGCTTTGCTCAGAAGCATCTCATCCCTAGAGGAGATTAATGTTGGAGCCCTGTTGTCACAAAAAAGCAGGGGTTTGTCCTTTTTTCTTGACTGGTAACAACTGCCCAGCTGTTTTTGTGTGCTTTTAGTGCTGTGTTGTCTATCTAGCTTTTGTGTGTTTGGTGCATGAAATGCTTCATGTGGTTCTGAAACAAAGGTGTTTCATACAAGGCAAACATTATTCAGTGAGGATTTACACTCTTCCTCATCCTGCTAACCTGCTCTGTGCATTACACTCTGTGACACAGAAAGAGATTTGAAGGAAAAGCACTCACTAGTCAAAACGGCAGCACAGTGTAAAAGCACATCACACACATGCTCCTAACGTGGAAGTTTAGCTGCGTTTTTCCTGTAACGAGGTGCTGTGCTGCATATAAATGCAGAGGATGACTGAGCCTCACACAGAGGATTCAGATTAGCCCGTTGCTTAAGGCAGTATTGGAAGGCACTCAGATATGTCAGTGTCAAGGCCAAGATAAGAACCTACAGAAGATAAAACAGATCATGTATTTTACACAGTACCTTTTGTGTCTAGCAAACAAAAGATGAAAGCCTGTTCCAGCAGACAGATGGGGAGCTGAGTTTTTCAAAACAAGTGCTAGCCCTTTAAGTCAACTTTGTAGCAGCAGCAGTGCTGAGTAAGCTAAACATATAAGATACTGATTATTTGTAGGGAAAAGTAGTAGCAAAACCCAGCAAATAAACTCTATTGATACATTGAATGATCTCATGCTTAAAGGAACTGAAGGAAATCTGTTACTCTTGTGTGCCTGTGCCTAGAAAATAGAGCCCCAGGATATGACACCAAATGCAATAAATCACAAAATCCATAAAAAACCCCACAAAGGCAGGACAAACCAATGGAAACGGTAGCGTATCAGCTCCATATCAAATCAAAAAGGATTTCTTTTAGTCCCCTTAAACCCTGTAGGGTTTGATTATGATGCTGTGGGTGACTCTGCACACCATTCATCTGCTGACTTCTGTTAATCTCTTTTCAATTGCTACACCATGCTTTATCTGCTACAGTCACTGGTGATGCATCTGCTACCTACTTGATGGACAGGACACCTCTGTAAGTCCCTTCCATTTCAAACATTCAAGATGTAGAGCAATCATTCATTCTGATTTCCTTCAAAGCAGAAGAAATACAGTTGGGCTGGGAAAAGTAAATTGGCCTGTGGAATGATCTGTCGTGCTTTAGTTAGGTTCTGACCTCCTAAAAGCTTATCTTAAAGAAGCTTGAATAGAAGAGGTGTCTCTACCCTGCAATCTGTTTAGCAGGCAATGAGCACAGAAACAACATTTTCCTTTACAGTGTGTTTTGGTAGTGTGTAACTCCTTCTTTTCCCTAATAACCCATAACTGTATTGTTTGAAACTTGATGTAGAAAGTAGATGTATGTCCCTGACACTGACAACTTTGCAGTCACAGCCATATCACTTAGAACATTCATTTCACATGAGGTGGGAAAAGAAAGATAAAACCTCTGCTTCATCATTAAACATTTATGGTCAGGTTCCCTGAAATGAATTGGCCTTTAGTGTTACTTTTATTGGTTTGGTAAACAATACACTTCAAAACTTAAGCATATTGTCAACATTTTCTACATTGCCTAACTCACATTCCATCTATTCTACTTTCTAAAACAGACAGATCCGTATGATTACTCTTGCCCCAAATTAATCCATCAGCCCGCTTTTCATAACAAGTACTGTCTTATACCATAAATTATGATTAGAATTAATTTGCATTGAAGTTTGCCTGTATAACAAAGAAAGTTCCCCCTTAAAATATGTCTTTCTTAGTCAATGCTAAATGACTGCATACGCATCAGAGAAGGGCAGTTTATATCACACATTTTAAAATTGACGTGTAACCTTCTTAAATACATCTCAGTTTTACTTTAATGACTTTACCTATTTCACAGTTTCTTTAAATGGGACTTTTGCTCCTCCCTGTGCTATGCATGTAAACTGTTTCTAAGTGCTTCCAGAGCTTCCTGGTGACCTCCAGAGCTAGAGAAGTGAATTTACCACAAGGTAACACACAGTGCAGGTTTAAAAAAAATGCACTTGGCAACAAAGGACTAGTTCTGAGTGCTTGGCTGCCACATTTCTCCACTGTAGCTTGAAGAAAGGAGATACAGAAAACAGAAAAGGGTTTTCCAGTGAGCAACTGAGGTAAGAGAGGTTATTTTACCTTCACAGAGCCATTCTAAGCAAAGCCTTTGGAGGAAAATAAAAGAATGTTGACAGTTGACTAGGGCTTAGATGGAGACCACTGGACTCTGAAAGGAAGGGGATAACCAGAAAGATTGGATCCTCAGTAATTTACTTTTAACACAAACCCAGTGAGTGAACTAATTTTTAGCAGAGAAGATATCTAGTAAATGATCCAAGAAGGGGACCCTGACAGTGCTGGAGGGACAAGTTCGGGGGATTATCACGATTGCCCTTGCAGCAGAGATGGGGAGCTCTCTGCATACGCACAAAATGGTTTCAGGATTTCACTGCACACACCACTGTGATAACTCAGACCCCCACACTTTCACAGGAATTGATGACTGAAGAAAAAGTTGTTAAAAAGTAGTGTACTTAGTTAAAACAAAACCAAAAAACCACAAACCAAACAAACAAAAAACAAACAAACAAAAACCAAACAAACCAACAAAGCAAACCAACCAACCAACCAAATAAAAACACACACACAAAAAAACAAAACAAAACAAAACAGAAAAAAAACCAACCAACCAAACAAAAAAACAACAACAAAAGAAACACGAACAAACAGAAAACAAAAACCTGTCTGTTTGGGATGTAATTATAACCACATAGAGCTTATTACCAATTCTCCCGTTAGCAGAACTATCATAACTCTTAGTCAAAAAAAAATTATTAAAAATAACGACATCAAGAGTTGATAAAGAAATGCAGAACCCTTCTGGTTTACATGATTCTAAGATAATAGCATCCTTCTTGCTTTCCTTCTTATTTTAGGTTGTTCTTTATTGCTTACCCAATAGTTTAGATTGGCATTCAGGACCAGTTTTCCTGAGTGTTTAATTTACAAAAAAGCCCTGCACACTGAGCCTTGTTACACATGGAGCTTTTGTAGCTCTCATGGATGGTGGGTGCGTATGAGAAATGAAACAGCACTTCCCTCCTCAGGAAAACAATCTACAGCTTTTTTCTTAATTAATATTGAAGAACAGCTTATAAGAGATGCTGCTAGTATCTTCTTTACTTTGCTAATCACACTCACTCTGATTCCCAGTTGATCCATTTGGCCATCAGAAAATCAGAACTTCCAATAAAAATAGATGCTGACTGTCTGAAAATACAGGTCATATTTTGAACAATATTATTGTAAAATGACAAGCTAAGAAATAACTAACTTTCCTGACATATTTGGGGATAGTGCATATTTCTCTCATTTCAAGGACATTGACTACCAAAGTTTCCTCACAGTTTGTTCGATGAAAGTAGAGAGCCCTTAACAAGTCCTTTACAAAAGAAACTTGAGGAAGTTAAATACCTACATCTATTTTAATTATTTGAGTATTATGGATATGATTTCCTCAAGTGTCACAGCCTGGGTTTCTGAGATGAGCAAATTCAGCACAGATTTGAGAATACTATGACATGCAGCATGGTGTGTATCAACAGACATCTTCTGTGTCCTCAGCTGACAACAACTGTGAATTTTTAACAGCTCACGAGCAAGTAGTTTCATCTGAAAGTGCAGCAAGCTTTGCTTTTAGCTGCAGAGGTCCATCCAGTTTATATCTCAAAGGATCAAGACAACTAAGGGCCTTTGCTAACAAGGGCTGGAAAAGGTGAAGGAACTGAAAGAGAAGAGTAATCTTCTAGCACATAGACGGAGTTCACGTAGATTATTTTCTACATAAATTGTGATGAATGAGCCATCTGGACATTCCCATTCAGTCCTCACATTCATGGGAACAGATTCTCAGCTAAGTTGGTTCAGGTTTAAATAGAAACAAGTCTGCTGACTTCAACAGATCTTGGTTGACTTAAACAGCCTCCAAATCTGATTCCTTGGGTGTCTTGACTGAAAATCTTGTCCATAACCAGCAAGCAATTTTTTTATTTTTTTATTTTTTTTTTAGATAATGCTAGTGAGGCTGTTTTATTTTGTTTAGTTCTACTTACTTTGTTGCTGAATCTTACACTCAATTCCGGTACTGCATAGGACTTCTCTCTCACATAGGCCATCAGAAAACCCCCCAAATATATTATATAGGAATGTAGCGCTATTACTGCCATAGAGTGAGAAGCAAGAAGTGTCAGATTTACAGGTAATGAACTTGCTATAGTTTAAGGATTAAGTACTTGTACTGTATTGTAACACTTTCAGCAAATGAAATGACTACAGCATCTGCTAAACAGTGACATAATATCCCCTGTAAGACATTGTCCATCCTGTTACTGAATCGCACAGTGCAAGCCTTGTTAACTTAATGGGAATTACATGAGGATCTGTAGCAGCGGGCTGTTTCTCTTGTTCCACACTAGCAAATATCAATTCTTCTTAACCAAAGAAAGCATAAGACACACATTGTGATATTCAGAGCACTCTAGCCCATCAACACTGGCATGTGAGACAGATTCAAGAGTTTAAAATGCTTCTTTATTATGCTCTACCTTTGACTCAAACAACTCTGGGTTTTTTATTTTTCAAAGAAAAAAGACAGAACAAGAAAAATCCTTCAGAATATGCCAAGAATGGTAAATTTCAGGAAGGGCTACCACTGAAATATGCCTTAATCCCCTTGTTCTCTAGGAGGAATAAGGGCAAAAATGAGGACTGCAGAATTTAATGTACCAGCTCTGTGCTTATACCGGCTTTCCAGAAGACTTTCTGACCCATCTATGGAATTAAACAGTGCCACAGTAATGGCTGGCTTCTGAAAGGTGTTGACACTTTGCCCTCAGTTTCTTACCAGCATTTCTCCAGCTTTTCTGTACTGTTAAGATAGCTCTGTAGAATGTAAAGAGGAAAAAGATACAGATGATGGATACTGGCATTTTTGCAGGCCAGAGAAATTCCATGGTGACAGTGAGTATGGTGCAGAAATCATCTATTCCACTGCACTCAGATGTTGTATTTTAACCCCAGCCAGCAACTAAGCCCCAAGCATCTGATTGCTCACTACTCTCCTCTCCCAGTGGGATGGGGAGGACAATCAAAAAAAAAAAGAATTAAAACTCAGGCGTTGAGATAATAATGATTTTAAAACTAAACTAACCTAAAAATTTACTAATATAAAAGAAGAGAGAAATAAAACCCAAGAAAGACAAGTGATGAACAAGGCAATTGCTGACCACCCAATGACCGATGCCCTAGCAGCGACCTGCCCTTCTCAGCCAACTCCCCCCAGCTTATATACTGAGCATGGTGTGCTATGGTATGGAATATCCCCTTGGTTAGTTTAGGTCAACTGTCCTGGACATTGTCTCTCCCAGCTTCTTGTGCACCTCCTCACTGGCAGAACATGGGAGACTAAAAAATCCTGGACTTATGATAAGCAGTACTTAGCAACAACTGTTGATGCATGTTGTCCTACTGCAGCCAATGGAGGTCCACAGTGGAGCAGATATCAACCTGCAGCCCATGGAGGACCCCATGACTGAGCAGGTGGATGCGCCTTGAGAGAAGCTGCAGCCCATGGACAGTCCATGATGGAGCAGGCTCCTGACAGGAACCGTATCCCCCTGGAGAGAGGAGACCATGCTGGATCAGGGGTTCTGGTAGGAACTGCGGCCTGTGGAGGACCCATATGAGAGCAATGCGTTCCTGAAGGATTACATTTTATGGAAAGGACCACACCTTATGGAAAGGGCCCTCCCTGGAGCAGTTCTTGAAGAACTGTAGTTCATGGGAAGGATCCATGCTGGAGAAGTTCATGAAGGACTATACACAGTGGGAGGACCTCATGCTGGAGCAGGGGAAGAGCATGAGGATGGAGTGGCAGAGATGAAGCATTATGGACTGACTGCAATCCCCGCTCTCCATTCCCCTGCACTACACAGAGGGAGGAAGAAGAAGATTGTTGAGTGAAGTTGAGCCTGGGAGGAAGGGGGATGTGAGGGGAAGGTGTTTTTAGTTTTGTTTTTATTTCTCACTATCTTATTAACTGGCAGTGAATTACATTAATCTTCCTCAAGTCTGTTTTGCCAGTGACAGCAACCAGACAGTGATCTCCCTGTCCCTGTAGCTCGAGTTTTTCCATTGTATTTTCCATCTCTGTCCTGTTCAGGAGGGGATGTGATAGATCAGCTTGGTGGGCATGTGGCACTCAGCCAAGGTCAATCCACCACAAAAACAAAGTGTTTGTGTATGTGTGCATGTGTGTGCAATTTTAAGTAGTAAACTCAAATCTCTGGGTTTAACTATAATAAAGTCTGTGTTCAGATGCCAGAGTTATATCCTCAGGCTTCATTTTTCCAATAACGAGCCCAGATTCCTCTCTGGTTTCTGTGGTCACAGCCATATGAACCTTTTTCTTTCTTGCAGTGTTGTGCCTGACTCTAACTTCATAGATATTAGAAGGTATGGCTGCATTATGTGATGAAGTATGGTGCGGGTTTTTCAGCTAGCATGAGTTCAAAATCATACATCAGCACAAAGAATAGACCACTCCATGAGGATAATAGGAAGAAAGTACAGTAAACACCTCCAGATATCACCATAAAGAAACAAAACATGGCACTTTTAACTGCTGCTGGAATAACTGAGATGATGAAAGATGCTGAAATGTCATATCTGTATCAGAGATCTTCTTATTGCAAAAACAATACCTAAAGTTGTAATTTTTTCCTTGTAATTTATCAGTGAGAAAAAAACAGCAACGATGGGATTTTTACTCATGAGGTTTCCTAACACCTGTGAGTTTTGAAACAGGTATTTGTTTTAGGGAGTACTTAAAAAAGTGTAAGACGGGAAGGGAGGTGGTTTGACACATAGGAAAAAGCGTAGCAGGAAACAAAACCCGGTATGGCACAAAGAAATTTTTCACGGACCAGTAAAACAGAATAGAGAGCTAGGAGGTCAAAAGTGGTTCAGGGCTACATGAAAAGTCTGAAGAGACAATTAGGAGTTAAGTCTGACACAGAAAGGGAGAGAAGCTGGTAAAGAAATGGAAGAAGGCAAGTAAAATAGGGAATGGAAAGAACAATAGGCTACATAGTGAGGAAAGATAAGCTCAAAACTCATCATCACTATAAGATGGCTGGCTGAGACTATGTCCACATTTTCAATTGCACTGGATGAAAGACAGAAGGGCTGTGGCATAAAGGTGTGAATAAAATACTGAGGAAACAGTTTTATTTCTTCCAGTCTTAATATTCTCTAATAACTCTCTCCCTCTCTGTTACCCTCTGAACTTCACAGGCATCTCATACATTGCACACTTTTTGTACTGAAAATGTCTGAAGGTTCTTCAAGAGCTCATCAGACCTGTTTCCTTTCACTGATAAACAGTGGATCACCAGAGAAAGAAAATGGGACAACTTTGAAACAAAAAGGACTCAAGAACCTAGATGTTAACTTGGTGCTTTTGAGAACAGATGAGAAAAGGCTAAACCACCCCATTCGCTATCACTTAAGTTAAATCTAACTTAAATTTCACCTTAATTGGATTTTAAAAGATGACTGGAATGTTAACTGAACGACCCTCCTAAAGAATTTTCTTTTTGCTGATCCTCCTCATTAAGGTGGTTCCAATCACTGCTTATATCTTTCCGATATGTCACCCAGTCACTTTGTTAGGCATAGCTATGCACAGTGAGTGGCACACTAGTCACAGTTAATGGCACTGTGAAAGCAATACAAGCCCTAAAACCAGGGCACAATAGAGACCAGATAGCATGAAATAAGGCTTATTACTTTCTTTGCCTACTGGTATTAAGTAGAATTGGTGTCAGTCAACTGTAAGCACTTACTGTGGAACACTTGAGTTTCTCAAAGGGGATTTTTACTGCTAAATCCTTTAACAGTTATGAAAAATTAGAGTCAGAAGTAATCCAATGCTAATATACAATTCTATTTTTTACTTTGATGTAACCCATGTAAATTAAATTCAAATAAGGCCAGTTCAGCTGTGGGAAGCCAATTGATACTTTTAATTCTATATTAAGTTTCCTTATTGCAACAACACTCTGGATCAAGTTGCTGTATCTATATCATAGTACAAAAATATCTGCATGGGCGGGAATTTAAAAATGACAGTTTAATGAAAGATTTTTTTTTTCCTCTCTTCTATCAAACAACACATTTTTAATCTACTCCTTAGTGTATTTCATTTTCAGAGAGCAGAGATGCCCTGAAGAAACTGTGATATATTTTTTGAGAAACAGTGTTGCCATTCACTGTCCATCTCATTTGATTGTATTTAGCTCTGCGTTACAGAGTTACTCAGACGTCCCCTGGCTTTGTTGACTGAGGCAGTTAATGCACAGTGTTGATGTTCCTTTATGAGTAAAGCTCTGCAAGCAATTAAGGAAGGAGAAAGGGAGAAAGTCAGCTCTTGTAGAGCACACTTATGAAGTCATTTTAGAGCATCTTCCCTTGTTGTGTAGGACCTCAGCCACGTGATGATAAATACATATATATGTACACACATATGTACTTAAGCTATATATTTGCTTGTGTATGTCTATATGCATGCATGTCAGGAAACACTGGGCTGTAGTAAGTAGTTCCTGGAAGGAGATTCCTGGATGTGATCTAAGTGGCTACCCAAAACCCTCTCCACATTATGATGTTGTTTATGACAAAATTTCCTGTTCTCAATCACCCAGTCCTCCAGGAGTTTCCCTGAAAGTTATATAGAATTGCACAGTTGTGTCTACCACAGTAGCCACAGACCCCATCTTTGTGTCACACTCCACAAGTCACCTCTTGTGATTTCCAGAGTAGCTTCCTCATTACCGTACTTCCTTGAGGAGATAGTGTGTATGCAGAAGTCTGTCACCTGAGGCTCAAAGGGCATCAGAGTCCTGACTCTAAACTGTTCCAACCCTGCCTCTTTGTGTGGTTTTACACACCCTACCAGCTCCAGAGGCAGTGGCAAATGCTGGCTTTACATGAATGCAGGAGCAATGCTAGTAACTCTACAAGCCACAGGAGAGCAGATTGTCCTTGGTGCAATGTAATGTATGTGCCAAGTCTGTGAGGTCACTGGCAGAAAAGCCCCTACTAAGCACTTCATGGGTCACTTCTCAGGTGAGAACATGCACACATGGGCCCTGCCAACACCTGGGGCCTCCACTGTCGTCCCATTTCCCCCCCTCCCCCCCCCCCCCGTCCCCCCCTCATTTCAGGAAGACATCAAGGAGTGCAGGAAACAAGCTCCTGTGCCTTCGTATTAATATCCGTGTTGGTTGGATAGCCAGTGGAAATGTATATACATACACATACTAGATCTCAGGATGGGGGATCTTTCTTGTATGTTCAAGCTGAAAAGCAGTTCAAACTTTCTCAAACAATTTTGAAAGACAGAAGCTTCCCAGACGCAGTCTAGGAGGGGTATTTGCTTAAGAAATAGTTATTCCAAGCAGAACACTCAAACATTTCTTCTTAAAAAAACATAAAATGCTAGTAAGGCAATTCTTCAAATAAAATCTCATGGCCTGACCAGCTTATTAACTGAGCTACCGTGGCTGACCTTGAGTGATAGTCTTGGACAATTATAAGATGAAACTCATTAATTTAAACATTTCTCTTGAAGGTTAAGGCCATAGTCAGATGAAATTTGGATTTTACATCCAGAACATAAGATTGAATCAAAACTGCCACAGTCCCATGTTACAAGCTGATGATCTAACTTAGCCAGATGAAAAATATTAAACCTGGAAGTCTGCAGGTATCTTCATTTTTGGCTTCTGTTAGGAAAGGTCACAGGGCTCCTGTTAGAGACAGACTACCCATCATGGTCACTCCATAGACAAGTCCATGTGGTAGTCAGAAATGGGAGAGCTGGAACCAGCACTGATGGTGACCAGATGTAGGTCCCTCCACAACATCAGGGCAGCATGGCAGATTCATCAGCACACTCATGCACAAATGAGTACACCATGCTGCAGCTGAAGCTAACTAGAGAGGTGTGTGAACTCTACGGTTGAGGGCAGGTGCTTCTCCTGCTCTGGATGGGTCAACCATAATAACCAGTTTTAACAACTGTCTAATCACAGAGCCAAACAATACATTTTTTCTTTCCAGTGGGGTAAGCTAAGAAGATACGAAAATATGGGGTTTATTGGTTTGAATTCACAGTTCAGAATTATCTTACTAGCTCTCCTGTGACAAAAAGGCAAATTCCCATTTGAAAGAAGGCCTGCGATGGCCAGTTTTGAATGTAATGAAAATCATAAACATCACAAAGTTATTTCCTTTATGTGACCCTGATTATTTTTCAAGACTGGAGTAGCAAACCGTTCCTTTTGGGTATTTTGTCTTATTGATTACAAAGGACCCAGATAAGTGAGGCTTTGCTCTGAATGCCACTTTTTAAAACAGGCATCACATGCCATGCTTCTATGCACACAGAAATTAAATCTCATGGTGATTATTGAAGCTTTCCAAACTGAGCTGAGTAAACAATCCTGGCTTCAGTGCAAAACCCCATAAAATCAAGTAGCCGTTGCTATGATCACTGGGCATTTCCTCTGATCAGAGAACAGTCACGCTGCATGTTGGAGGCACCCAGCAGCTCAGATGGCCATTCTCTCACAATTTTCATGTTGTTCTGAGGCACTGAAGGCTGAGCCAGACTGAAAGGAAAATGTTGCTGTACTCTGTACTCAACATGTGCAGTTACAACTCCCAGAGATTCATTATGTTCTCTGTGAAGAGGAGGACTGGTAACAATGGTTCAGTGGATTACACTTTTGAGGGACGTGGCTCCGTGGGTAGGTTTTTCTGCCTTTACTAGTGGAAGCTGTAGTTCAGAAAGGTTCTGGGGTAAGAGACACACACACGTGGTAATTGGTCTCTCCATCTAGGAACAGTGTTGCCTCTGTGAGTAACCCAAGCAGAAAACAACTACATTTGTTGATTAGATTTACTGATCACAAAGTACTGTCCCACACAAATAAGAGTGGAAACACTTGGGGCTACACAGTTAGACCATTGGTGCTGCAAATATTCTGGCCCCATGTAAAGTATGTACCTTCTAACTAACTTGGATTTCCATTTTGAAAACCACGGTTCATGAGACAGCCTGAGAGAATGACTTGCTTTGTGTACTCCTGAAACCACTCCTGAGTCTACTTTTAGATACTACCATGTCACTAAACTGTTGATCTTTTCTTTTGACATCTCCTCCTGCCACAGCCTTGTGTTCAACCTGTAGCTCTGTTCCCTCCCAGGCTTTGTAGAGTAATCAGAGGTATTATTATATTCCTGTGAGTCTTTCCAATGCAGAGCTGAATGTTTCCAAGCATTTGTCTATAGGGACATCCCACTGTGAGGCACAATTGTATTCAGTGAGCTGAGTGAAAAGTTTCATATAGAAAATTGAATTGACAGAGTAGGAAATTACTGACAGCTTTGAAGTTGCAAATGAAATCTTTCTATCTTAAATGCTCTCTCTCTGCCCCCTTTCCCATCCCTCATCACTGTAGTTTAAACATTAGCAGAAGCAAGTCTTCAGCATTTATTGTAAAAAAGACAGTAAAAGAATCAGCGTAACCCTTAGGTTCATACCTAATGCCCCCCAAATCCCTGGAAATCTTTTCATTGCCTTGAAAGAGATTTGGGTTAGGTCAATAATGAGTAAAATTAACAGTTATGAATTGTTTCATGGTGCTGCTTTGTTCCTGCTCTGACAACATGATTTACACATGGGAAAAATCACATGGTTTGAAAGCCCTGTGTAATAGAAAATATCCATTCAATATTTTATCTAGATATTGTGCATGCAAATTAAAAACATATGTATGTCAGATCTGAGAGAATCTGCTTCTGAGTGACCTAAAAATCCAACAGTGACCTCAGCAAAACAAAATAAGAGCCATAATCTAAAGATTTATAGACCTGTATTTAAGTTACTGCACACCTCCTGTAGAAGACCATATATGACTGTACAGAAGTTTTATTTTCTGTCTGAAAGACAGCCAAAGATTGAGACAGGCATAGCTACATGATGCGTTAATAAGGAAACTGGGTTCCTCCACAGTCCTAACCCAGAACCAAACTCTAAAAGTAATAACATCTAATAGTAATAAACTCTAAAAGTAATAAACATTTTAGAACAATTCCGATTCACGTGCTTGGCACATAAGGAACTCATCTCACTAGACATGGTTGCATATGGAGGGCCCAAAACAAAGACAGGTTTTGAAAACCTTTGTAAAACTGCTATCTGATATACTATCTATTATTGCAAGCAAGGTCGGTGGTAACTGGTTAGATTATTTTAATATGAACAACCAGATCTTGTGACAATTTAGTAAGCTCTTTGAAGCTGAAACGCTCAGAAAACTATTCCCAAGATGAGCTCTGGACTTCATTTCATCTAGACATTTATTAACTTATTAATTGGCCAGACTAAAAAGTGTGCTGCAGATCGATGTTGGGCTAGAGACAGAGCTGTCACACAAGCAAATCAAAAGGAAGCTTTGGCTCTTGATAAAGAGCTAAAATGGAGGAAAGACTGATTTCCCTCATGAAGTATGTCTTTATTGATAGGACACAGTAATAACACATAGAGATAGATATTTCAATCACATATGATTATGTCTCACTTGTCAACTCAATGCCAAAAATAAAGAGCGAAGGAAGAAACACAGCTGCAAAAGTGCTTAGATATAGAAATAAAAAACCAGTTAACTTCTTTTTTACAAAGATATCATCTACAATTTCTCCAAGAATCATCTGGAAGTACCTTTTCAGATATGAGAGTGAGACAGATAAGAAGATATAATTTCAATGAGTGTTTTTATCAGTTGTCTTAAAGAACAACTCACTTCTCCATTAGCATTATTTTTCTGCTATCTGTTCCAGATTGGTAGAATAGTGCTCGTTATGTCAAGTTTACATAACTGCCTTTTTTATTTCTAAATTCCAGATTGATGTTGCATGCACAAGAACTGCAGCGCTAACAGGGTAGCTCAAGAAGTCATTCCATGAACAGTGCCTGCCTTGTGTGTACTACTCCAAGATTTTTAAAGAAATGAGCTGAAAAACAAGCTGAAACAAATCTGTATCACACTGGGAAAATAATATAATGTTTTTCTCTGTCACTATTTGATACTCCAGAATCTTCATGTTGCGAAAGGCTTATTTTCAGAAGTGGCCTCCCATTTAACACAAATGGGTAGGAACTGTACAAACTTAAAATGCTTAGCCTCTGTTTTTTGATTTAAATGTTTAAAGACCAGTGTTTGAAAATTTGTGTGCCATTTTCTAATATTTGTGGTTGAAAAGGTTATTTTCTAAATGCAAATCAATACAACCTCTGATAGTGCTTGATTTGAGTTTATAAGCAGGTAAGACAAGTACTTTGCAAGGTCTGAATTCCTTTGCTTCACCTCAGGAGGCTGTTCACTCTGAAATTTGATGAAGATAATTCAATATCAAAACTGAAATTTATTTACTTTCTATAAAACCCAACAAAGGATGATGAAAATGTCTTTCTGAAGGAAAGAAAATCTTGAATATAGAAAACAGGCTGCTAGGAGTAGCTTCTTATTGAATAGGCCTCAAGGTGTTGTGGATCTGCATTACATGGTGGAGTACCAGAAAACTGGTCTGTAGGGTACTGTGCAATCATTGCTGTTTGTCAAAATTCCTGAGAGGTATTTCCCAGTTCAAAGCCTCTTCTAAGCACCTGGTTTGGTGAAAGGATACCAGTTTATTGGGGGAAAATTTTAAGCTTGTGATATGTTGGAAATGGCAATTCTACCATTATTTTTACTAAGATATCATCAGCAATTTCTCTAGGAATCAACTGGAAGTACCTTTTCAGATAGGAGACAGAGACAGATAAGAAC
>JANHFX010020551.1:81488-96512 GCA_027560015.1 Chloroceryle amazona | reverse complement strand
AATATCAATCCCTGGGTGATCCCAATTGTTACAAATTGCCAGTTTAAAGGAGATATTTACAAGTAATTTTTGGGTGCAGATTCTCGCCAAGTTTTCCACCCCACACGGAGCCCACTCAGGAGACAGCACCGTCTTGCGTCACAGCGCGCCGGAAGCACCTCACGCCCGACGGGAGATGCAGTCTTCGGGAGATGGCGGGGGGGGCGGGACTAGAGCAGCCCCGGCGCCGCATGACCAGGATTTACCCTGACTATCTCCCCGTTTGGAACCTCGAACGGGTGAGCGCCCCACCTCCCACCAGAAGTGTGTTTTTTAACACCCTTTTAACACACTTCTGCCCAGTTCAGATGATAATTTGAAAACATGTCTGCTTGGTTCATTTTTGTACTATATAATTAGCAGTTTGGCTGTTTAGATGGGTTATTACAATAATTCATAAATTTAAATGTTGTAGTAAGTATAATGGCACTGAAGCAAACTAAACTGGTTAATTATTTCAGACTAGCACGAATAATCAAATTACAGGAAATTGCCAATGAAAATCTTCTCTCTGAAACATTTCTCCGTATCTGTATTTTTATAGATGTGAGTTGTTATGTAGTGTAATTACAGCCACACTGAAGATTACTGCACAGTCATATTTCAGCACTGAAGTGAGTAATATTGGGGTTAATTTTCAATTGAGTTTTATGGAAGTCTTTCATATGTCTCTGCAGCAATAGGTTTGTAATTGCTATATGTTACTCAAGAGTAGTTTTATAGAAAAATAATGCAAATTACTTCCCTCTTTAATTACATTGGTGCTTTGCAATATTGCATTCTGTTCTGATTTGGAAAAGTGCCAGTTTGCCAGATTCCAGGGGCAGCTGTTTACTTTGGAATGAACTTTGCAATATATGAAAATTAAGAGTTACATTTTTTTTTATTTTCTAGAATATAGAAAAACTGTAATTGTACAATTGTATCCCTTATAATATGTCAGTGAAACTTTGAGGAGTACTATCAATGCTGTTTAGGCTCAATAACCAAGCCACTACAATACCTGTTCCATGAAAATACTTTGAAGACCAGTCTTTGTTACTACACAAAATGGGAAAGACAACATTTCAAATTCATTACAGTCAAATAGATCCACTACAATGAACCTTTTTTTTTTTTCCCCTGTATGGGGCGCTTGACGGGCCGGCGAGTAAACGAGCTGCTGAAATTACGGGTTTGGGAAGGATGCGAGGTCTGCCCCGCGTCCTCATCGCTTTGGCTGCGAAGCTCCACCTGAAGGGGTTCACGTTAGGACACTGCCCGGTGGCAGCGGTCACTCACAGACTCCAAAGAGAAGACAACTATTCATGGCTAATCTTTAAAAACAAGGCAAAACCGCCCCATGAGGTGACATGCCGGGGCTCTGCAGTCGTGAGCGAGCACTTCCCCGGGCTCGATTGCTGCCTTTGGCCGGGCACCCGCCCCTTCCCTGCGACGCAGGGATATGTTCACTACTTTTGTTTCGCCTTTATACAATATATCCATTTTAGCCTGCTGTTGGCAGTGATCCGTCCTTTGGCTGTTAGTTCACAAGAGCTGTTAGTTCCCAGCAGAGAGGTGCTGGTTGGGCTCTTAGTTTTCCCTAAAATTGCAAAGTCTTATTCAGTGGGATTTTAGTGGACATCACAATATTGCCTAGCGTGTATAGTTAATACCTTCTCCGGGTTACATTCAGTGTTCTGCCTTCTCTCCAGATGGAGAAATAAACTGGCAAACAAGCAGGAACTTCCTTCGCAGAGAAAGAGCAGCCAAGAGAACAGACTGAAAGTTAACAAACACCCTTAAATGTAGAAAACAGGGTGTGCAAGACTCCTTCTCACGCCAGTGTCAGCAGGGGCAGTGTGCTGTTTCCCCTGTTCTCTGTCATGCTGATCTGAATGTTCCCACCTCAAGCTGATAACTTTAATGCTTTTCAAAAACGAGCCCTATTTTGACTGCAGGCTCTAGTGCCATACTATGAGCGTACTACACGGTCAGGTGACTCTCGAAAACTGTGCAGTGCTTACTGTTGTTCTACTGTTATTTTGCAGAGTCCTAAGCGTCACGATATCCCGACTCTTGGAACTAAGGGGTTAAGAACAAAGAAAACAAAAAGATGATGTGCAGTACAGTAGCACAAGCATTAATGGATTCGTACAATCTATGTTTATAATTTTGTGGAATGGCAAATTTTATTGCTTTTAAGTTCATGTGGCTTCCTGTGATACTTGGCTTAGGTTTTTCATGATAGTGTGTGTCGTGCGATTACTCTGTAAAGCAATGTTGTCCCTGCTGGGGATAAGCTAGGCAACTGATGTCCAAAAGACTTAGAAGACTACCTGCCTACTAAGCGAGTTAAACTTTACACCCCAACCACTTCATTTTAGGGTTGAGCTACAAGGACTTGAAGTAACTTTTTTATTTTTGGTTATTGTTTTATCTCTTTGTTTACCTCTGCACTTCCAGCTCCCCGCTGGGGTAAAGAGCAGAAGTGCCAGAGCACTGTGAAAGGAAGGTTATCCTTGTGGCATTTCCAGCTTCACTGGATACAAAAAAATACCAGACGTCTTGGAAGAGGATGAACTCACAGACGCCCAGCCCAATTTTTAGATTAATGTATTGATATTTAGCTATTTATCAGAACTTAACCATCAACCCTCTTAATAGTGTTACTGACAATTGTAACAAAGAAAAGTCTCCAAACCGAGTGATAGTTTAGAAAGCTGACATTGATTTATTAAAGTGCTGGGTGTGCAGGGGATCTCTCCTCCTAACATGCACATCCACAGGACTCCCAGTGCTACATTTACACACAAAATTAGCAGAGTTAGCAATTTACCAAGCCCACCCTTTTCACTATGACTGGTTAGTAATTTACATACAGTTATAATATTGCTGACTCCATACTTCCACTGTTACACATGCTCAGGGAAAGGGTCTTCACCTGGGCAAGGGTCTTTTTGACCTATGGGTGTGATTTTTAGTATTATAATGAAGGCAGGGCAACGAAGGATACACAGGCCTTAGTTTCTCCTGCCAAGTTTGCAATATACAATTGATTAGTCTTTTTAGCTATTGTTCTAAGTCTCTGGTATCAGCAGCAATTTTCTGAGTTTTCAACATCTACATTACTTTTTTATATTCTCAAAACTGTGAAAAGTTTTGTGCTTCTGGTAGTGGGGTTACTTGGGTATGGACCTGCCTGGTGGATAGGGTCAGGAAACCAGAATCGAATCATTCACTGTTGTGTTTGTTTTCACTGAGTTCTACAGGTGCAAAGCAAGAGGCCAGTCAAAAGCAGACTGAAACTGTGATCTGTTGTTTTTACAGTTTTTGTGTTTCAAGAAGCTATTTATTAAATGAAACAGACAGTATTTTTTTTTCTCTAGGAAAATTAATGTCAAATGAAAGCAACTGCTCCAGCCTGGTGTTTCTTCTGCCCCCCCTGCCACTTTAAGGATCAGCAGTTGCAAATGAAAAAAAAAAAAGTGTTAAAAATGTTGCCAGGCATTAATGGCTCTGTCTATACATTAAAGTATCTTACTCTTACTAAACTTGTGCTTCACAGTTGTACTACAATTCAGTGATTACTTATCATTAATTCATCCAGGATTTTGCTGTTGCTGATTGACTTTCTTCATGCCTTTTTTATTATAAGAATGGAGCCAGGTAAGAGCTGCTTACAGGGAAGCCTGGAAGATATATATCTGATTTTTCAGCATGAAAAATCATCTGTAGCATCACTCTCAGAGACTTTTAAGAGACAATATGCTCAGATTTTGCAAGTTCTCTGTTACTCTGACTTAAGCTGTGGTGTGATGATCTACCCAACCTGTAGATGTGACATCAACATAATGCTTTACATTGTAATTGAGAAAAGCCATGAGAATTAAGATAGAACATAATACTACACAGCAATGTACCCAGCCGCTTGTGACTGCATTTTAAGCAGTCCTTGAGCAAGCTCAGCTCACCTAAAACTTCTCTCTTGCATTCTTACTTCCAGCCAGACTTGAAGGAAATCTTTATCAGTAGAGATGGATGGCTTTACTGCTACTAACTGCATTTCTCTCCGATTCTGAGTCAAAGAATCACAGAATTTCTGAGGCTGGAATAGACCTCCAAGATCATCAAGTCCAGCCTATGACCCAACACCCTGACATCGGCTAGACCATAGAAGGTGAAGTGATTACAAGAGAAATATAGATGTATTAGCTCTGACCCTCATTCACACTGAGAAGCAATGCCAACAAAAAGTCAGAGTCATCAGGAAACCTGACAAGGCAGTGCATATTTTCACAGGTAGACATGAGAACTGGAAGAGGCTTGAGGAAAGGAATACTGCGGTGGGAGAACTGGGAAGCCAGTAAACTGACAGTGTAAGAGCTGGTGTTTCATAATTGGTGTCTCTTAAAAAGTTTTACTTGATTGCTTATTCACTCCAAAGAAATGTACTAAGAGCAGCAGCAGAATTGCATGCCAGATGGTAGAGGAAGTGCCTCGTGTATCTTTCCAGTCTACTGAAGCCTGCAGGGCTGTTGTTAACCCACTGCTCTGGTTTTCATTGTAAGTCTCTTTTTTCCTCTTTTTTCTTTTCCCTCCTTCAAAGAAAAAGGAGGGAGGGGGAAAGAGAAAAAAAGGAAAAAAAAAAAAGAAAGGCCATAGTTTAAACTGGCAATAGCACCATCCTTCTGGCTTTGAGCTACCCCGTCCTGTGCCAAATATACTGTCTCCAGCAGCTCTCCCACAACAAATCAGTCCAGACACACAAAAGCTGTAAAAAAAGAATGGTGAAGAAAGATCCTTGATTCTCCCCCTTCACCCCCCAAGCCTTTTCCCTTTGCTTCCTTCCCTAAACTTCATTCCCCAGCAGTGATCTGCTGCTTGCCAGTACTGTAAGTGATAGTGGGACTTCCAGCCTGCAGCTTTGCTGACAGCTTCCTTAGAGTACAGGCGTCTTTGCCTTTCTGTGTTAACAGAGCATTGTAAAGAAGAATATTCTATTATTCCTCTCACTTCAATCTGATAGCCAATGTTTGAAGAAAATGGGTCATAAATTAGTAGAGTGGCAGGTTCATTACTATTGGAAACTTTGTCTATTCTTTCAGCGAATCCACACCATTGCATTGTGTCCCAACTTACGAAGAGGACATTCCCAAACAGATACCTGAAAAGATTTGACATTTGCCTATTTATACAGTATTGTATTAAAACAAACAAACAACAAAACCCCAATTGGAAAATACCATATGCTTAAAGTGATTAGCAAGTGTTAAGTACTCCAAATGCAGAGACCGGTTTCAAAGACTATCAGATACTGATTTTTAGAAAGTGTAAACCACGTGTCTTTAGACATCACTTATTAGTGAAATCATCGTAAATCAGTAGTCACTTATGAAAAGTATGCCTTTGCCTCTGTCCTAGGGGTCACAGACTCATGCAGATACTGTAGGTTAGGCCATTGCCTAGGGTCAGAACCAAGCGATGGCACCATCACCGGGGTTGAATTTTAGAAGGTTTCAGGGGTGTGATGTGAGTTTAAGATAAAAGAGAAGATTGTGAATGCTGGAGTGCAGTCCTTACACATAAACTAAAAAAAAAACCCAAAACCAAAGGTGCTGCAGACAGGACAGCCTGAAAGGAACAATAGAAAAACAAGAATAGGAGTAAGTTTTAGAAGGGACAAGGGAACAGAGTGCCTAAGAAGCTTGGAGAATATTACAGAAGAAACATAAGCAGTCAGAGTTATGCAGAGCTTGCAAGAATTGTTCTAATAACCCCCTGGAAGGTTTGGTTTCTTTCATTGCTTAAAAATCTTAGTATAGTTTTCTTATTCTTTGCCCCACATTATGTGTCATTCCAGATGTCTCTTATTTTTAATTTTATTCTTACTAATAGGAACAATCACCCTTAGTTATCTCTGTAATTGCCATTACTTTATTCAATATGAATAATTTTATATTTATTTGGAGAGAGTTCCTATGTCTTTGCTCCAGACCAGACATACTAAATTCTGTAACTCTATCTCATAATTTTTCCCCCAACCTTGACATTTTAGGAATTTTACTGTTAGTTCTCAACAATTTACTAATTTTTAGGGGTTTTTTTATGCATGTTCAAGGTACATAGTAGGAGATTTTTTTTTTCCTCCTAACTCATCATCAAAAGTAGTGAAATAAATCTCTAAGGGAATGGTAGGATGCACTTTGTTATTGCCTGAGCTATGCACTGCATCGCTTCTTGAAAGTCTCACCTACTGGGAATTGCTGAAGACAGGTTGTAGTGTTCTATGGGTTCATGATAATCTTCTGGTTGTTGTCATCAGTCAATCATATTCCTTGGAAAAATGTTTTAGAAATGGAGTGAAGATTGCTTGAGTTCTGTAGGGCAAGGAGCCAATTCCTTTTTCATTCTTAACACATGTGAGATAGCACATTTTTATGATTAACAATTTGTACTACTAAGCAAAAATGCTTGTGGTAAAGGAATAAACAGAAGTCTGTAACTAATTGGAAACAGTGAAGTTGTGTAATTTTTCCATTGTCTGCTTTGTAAAATTAAAAGTTCAGCATACTGAGTTTGATGCTTAAAGGCTACCACAATACAGTGAAATTGTATGTGGCTTTAAAGGAAATAGCAGATAACAGATAATAGACTCATCTCACCTTAATAAACCATAACAAGAAAATCAAAATAATCTGAAGGAGAAGTAAGAATGGAATTGTCAGCAGTATATTTAACTGTATTGCACAATGTATCTGATAGACTCTATTAGTTTATCTCCTCCCTCAGTTCTTACATGCAGGTGAGAGTTACCTGAGCCAAGGTGAAGTCACGAGGTTTAAGAAAAACTCATTGCCATCCCAAAAGAAGCACTTTTGCAATGATCATTGAAATGGTTTTGCAACAGACGCTTAATAAGGGACTGGGGTAATGGTGTGGGAAGTTAAGAACACTGCATCTACCCGAAAATGTAGGTAGAACCTATTACATGAGGTAGTGGAAACGCTAGTCATCATCTTTATTTAATAACCCTATGACAAGAATAACTGCTGCATCCTACAGAATTCCTGCTTGTGAATAGGTAAAAAAAAGAAAAAAGGCTGAATAGAAATAGGACTAACCAGATGAGAGATGCATATCCCTCACATACTTAACTAAAGTAAGTGGATAGCCTCAATGAATTCAAAAGGATTACTGCTGTCTTTAAAGCTGAGCATGTGCATGCATATTTTCTCAGCTGGGAAATAAGTATCTAAAAAGTACAGTTTGAAAGATGTATTTGAAATGTTTCTTCTTTCACCTAATACCTTAATGAGATGGCATGAGTGGCTGGGTAGCCTATGGCATCATTGTCATCATACCTTGTGGTATTTGGAAAAGAATATGTTTTTTTCCTGTCTTTTGAAATTATAAAAATAAAGTGACTGGCTGAAAAAAATCTGCATTAAGTGATATCTAGTTTAAATTTGTGTCTAAGAAAGACTAATACAGTTAAAATAAAGAGGACATAAATATAATGATAAATATATAGGAATAATAGGGATTACTGCTTTATTTATAAATCAGATATCACAAGATCTGATAATTTGGTGTGGTATTAGGATATCATAGGTTAGAGAAAGGCCTCATGCAGACCTCTCCCAAATGTGTTCCTATTTGCAATGTGAGAGTAATGTAACTGAATTGGGTTTTGCCTGATGCCACGTACATTCTGATTACATACTTATTACTAGCAGTGACTAAATCAGCTTGTTATTTTGGCCAGGTTGAATACCTAGGCCACTAAATTATATCAGAACAAATACAGATGTGCATTTCAGATGAAATGCCTATGCTAGCTGAGTTCCACTTCTACATTTATCATCATGCTGTAACCACACTTCGTGTGCCTTTTTTTCTGCCTGCACATCAGCTTTCCAGTGATGTACATACCACAAAGCTGGGGTTATTTGCCCTTTCACAGAAGTGCTATGGCTTCATTTTCCTCCTTGCATCTTGCATGAGAGCGGCGAGTGCAGTTTACTGTGGAGATGGACAGGAGATACAGCTGGGAAGTCGTGGGAAAGCTCTAACAATGATGCACAAATATCCTAGAGATAAACTAAGCTCCCTCTGACCTAGTTTCTCATGGCTGCAAAATCAGGCCATATTTACTGTAATCAAGCTCTCTGCATTTCTTACAAATGCATTTGTGTAAATGTTACTCCACTAGGATCAGCACCTTGGTAGCTCTGCTGTCACCCCTGTGCTGGCATTGGATTACCATGCTATCAAACTCCACTGTTAATCACTCAAACACGTGTTCTTTTCTTCACTACAGCTTCCATTCAAAATGTAGCCTTGCTGGTGATGATGCAGAAAGAACAAAAAACTCCAAGTAGCTAGCTTAGGAGGAAAAGCAATCTATAACTGGTTAAAGGCATTCCCTAGATAGGCAGATGGAAGGGAGGCTTTCTGGAAAAAACTGTTTCTCTCAGATGTATTTGGGCAGGCTGGTCTTAGTAATGCAGTTCCAGCTGCAGTATGCTTTCCAAGATGTCCTGACCATATGTAAAACTATAAATGTTTTCCAGTGTTTCCTAAGATATCTGTTACAATTTGTGGGTTGGTTTTTTTTCAATGCAGGCAATCACACATGCAGAGCTCTTATGATAGCAATATTCACTTAGATACACAGTAATTGTGTACATTATTAACAAAAAAAAATCCATAATTGATCAAAAGCTTAGTAAAAGAGGAAAGCACTCAGGTTATTTTGATAAAATGGTCATATAAATACTGTACTGTATGCAGATTTTTTTCCCAGACCTTAGCCACATATCAAAATCTGAGCTTTAGTGATGGTATTGACATCCATAAACATCTCCTTCCATCAGCAGCAAGACAATTACAGAAGTTTTCAGGTGGGGTAGTCAGAGCAAAATTTAGTAGGGACAATATTTGCCCGTGCCTGATCTATTTTTCTGAGGTCTGCAATATCATATACCAAGTCAATTAGAAGGCATCACTGGTCACTTAATCTCATAGTTTTAAGACTTTTGGGTTGCTCTAAACCCAAACATAAGAATGATTGCTCCCACAAACATTTTCTGCCATCCGTGGTTGAAGCCTGAAGAGGCTTATTTCAGAAACCCATCTCAGATCCTTAGAATGACAGGTCCTATCTTCTCTCTCTAAGTAAAGACTTGGCAAAGTATCACCCTTTTTTTAAAGTCTGCAAAGTTCTGATCGCAGTCAGAGAAGCTGGCTGAAGGAAATTGCTGTGTGCCTTTATTAGCCAAGGAAAGAAAATTTTGGTGCTCAAGGGAGCACTGAACTGCCATGGATAACTGTCCTCCTCAGTTCTGTAGTCACTTTCCATACAGCTCTGTTTACACTCCTGAGTGCTTTGAAAAGTGGAGATGTTATAGAGCGTCCCATAATTGGAGATAAAAAAAAAATTCTTGTTAATGCTGTCTCGTTTTTAATGGAATTTTATGCATATACTAAATAAGTAAAATGGTTTCTCTTATTTTTATCAGGTATTTCTTATGCTCTTCAATGAAACCCATTACATAGTTTTGGCTCTATAGTATCAGTGTTAATGTAATACCAGATGAAACTGGTGTCAGTTACCATTACCTTTGTCTTTTCAGAAAGGGAAAGAAATCCTCCAGTATTTCCAACTTCAGCTGGAACATTGGCACGGGAAACAATTTAGCGAGGCTAACGTGCAAGGAAGTGATGTAACTTTTACCAGGTTTTGTGACTTTGTGGAAAAAAAAATCAAACATCAGTTGGCCTATTACCCTATTAAAACACTAGTTTCCTATGCCAACAAACTGGAAAATGAACTGCATCTCCTTGGCTGACATTTGCCATCTCCGTTGGCTGTTTCTTTAATGGCTAAATCTCAGGTTTCCAACCCTGCCATCCCATGTTCTTGTATAAGTCCAATAGTCTCATTTTTGCATGACCATAAACTTCCTTTTCTAGGCACAGCATAAACAGAAGTGCCTGCTCATGTAGGGCTCTCTGCTGGTTCCTTACTATTTTCTTCTAAAAAGTACAGTTCCTTAGTTCAGAATACAATTTTTTAACCCAGTAAAAATAATCCTAACAGTAGCAAGTTAGAAAGAAGAACTTGTTTCATTAAAATGTCAGACTTTGTTTTTATTAGAAATTAGAAGTTAAAACTGAATGTCCATCAGGCAGAATTTAAAAATTTGCAGAAAATCACTTCTGAGAAAACAATTTTTTTTCCTTTTGATGTAGTGAGTACTCTGTTGAGATAACTTCAAAACATTGTGTTAGAATAACAGATCCTATAACCTGATATTTAAATAACATTTAACCTGGTATTTGAATAACATTTGAATAAACATGTTAGAATATTAAATTCTAAATAAATTAACAAAACAATAGCAAAGGAAAATTACCAGAAAAGGTCAGAATCTAATGCTGGTAATTTTCCTAACAAAATGAGAAATGAGAAGCCGCTTTCCATGACAGAAAAAATGTTAATAGAAATAATATTTTAAGAAAAAAAAAAAATAACACTGCCTTTTCTCAGACAAAATTACTCCACTGAAAATATTCAGCTTGCTGTACCTATCTTATTGAACACTTTCTATCTGAAAGTGTACAGGAGCAAGCAGTGGACAGTGTGAATGTAAGATGAGTAAAGAGCTCAGTGGCCTGCAGGTGTCTTATATGTGGCACAGAAGAGAGGGGAAGACCAGATAGCATCTCTGTAGCACTCAGATATCTTTGAAGTGACAGTGGTAAAAAACCCAGCCGTAGCAGCTCTGCAGTTAATGCCCTTTCCTGTCTCTGGGACCCACGGGATGTGACAGACCGTGGTGAGAGGAACTGGCAGAAATTTCCCTGTTGAAGGACTGTTAAACTATGGAGAGATAAAGAGGAGATAATGTAATGTAAAAGAGAACTAAATGCATTCAGTGACTGGTAGATATTTGCTATGGTTAATTACTTTTATTTTGTAAAAAATATACGGGAAGGAACAGACATTTATTAAGCAGGCAATAGTTGGCCTAGATAAAATTAAAATTATTAACATCATAGGTGATATATTTAAATCTTAAAGGCAAATAGAAGTTTTATTTAACATCTATATCAATTTTAGGTTTTGGTTTTCTTTTTGTTTTTTCATTTCCCTGCAGCATAAAGCCAAATACAATTTTCTTAATCGCTTTCCTTTCCTTTATTACTAAGTGCTGATATACCTCAGTGTGTATGTGGGAGTACAAATCATTTTGGTTTAGATCAATTTGTTAACAGATGTCTGTGTGGTTGGAGCCTTGTTTTACTAGATGTTATACAGACAGGTCCTGATTGTCATACAAAGGTCACTGTAAGAAACGGAGAGTTTTACAACACTGACTTTATATACCCAGCTTGGCCACTAACAAACAGAGAATGAGACAGTCACCAAGGGTACATTCAGAACACCCAAAATAAGCCTGCTGCTCTGAATCACTATATTGCAGAGCTTGTGTCTTCCCTTCAACTAAAAGAGAAGCCACAGAAAACCAGCTAGTTAATTTAACCAGCTACGTTTTGTGCTAATGTTTGGGTAAGCTACTTGCACCTTGGACTACAGTAATGCACAATGGAATAGTATTTGGCACAGACCAGACTCCCTGAACTATTGTTTCACAATTGTTTAGTAGAATTCATCACATCTTTGGTAGAAATCCAAACAACCAAACTCTCCTTTTAGTTTTGAGGTTCAGAACGTTCCATTGCTTTCTAAATAAATAAATATTGGAGTCAGCTCTGTGCCTCCCTTTCTGCTGAGATCAGAAGTAGAAAGATGAGAACAGTGCAGAGGGGGCTGCCCTTCAGTTGTTTCCAGGGAGGAGAATCTCATGAGAAAATTCTGATCTTAGGTATTCTGTCTGAATTCCAAGATGCTAAGATTAACTGAAACAAACATTCAGAATTTTTTTATAAAATGAACTCACCAAAGATCTTGATGCTTGTCTATTACCTACTTAAACATATCATCAGTGTTGCTGGAAAAGTATAGATTTTGCAAATTCAGACTTTGAAGATTGAGAAAACAATGGTAATGGCTATATGAATATTTATGTGTTAAGAGAGCAACCGAAGCATTACTGGTTTTAACAGTTTTCACAATATCTATTCTTATTTATGGGGTTTCAGCGTACTAATGTTCATAAATATCTAAAGTTTGAGTGTCAAAAGGATGGGGCCAGTCTCTTTTCAGTGGTGCTCAGTGATAGCAGAAGAGGGCACACAGGATGGGCACAAACTGGAACATAGGAAGTTCTACCTAAACATAAGGAAACAGAGTGACTAACTTCTTTACTTTGAGGTTGTCAGAGCACTGGAACAAGCTGCCCAGAGAGGCTGTGGAGTCTCTTTCTCTTGAGACTCAAAACCCATCTGGACATGTTCCTGTGCAACTTGCCTAGGTGATCCTGCACTGGCAGGGGGGGTTAGACTCAATGATCTCCAGAGGTGCCTTCCAACCCCTACTGTTGTGTGATTCTGTCATTAATGGCATTCTCTCCCTTCCTCTCTCCCTTTATACAGTCCTTATGGGAAAATAAGGGAAAATGAGCCGTGCTTTTGTAATGGTCTTGCATCTCTACAGATGTCAGCTCAATAGTATCCAAAAGATCTGTAACACCTTACACATACTCTTGAAAGTAATGTACTTCTTTTCTGAGCAGGTGTGAATTCACTCTGGTCATATAGCTTGTGTGATACTAATAAATCAGTTTTAATCACTTTGACTGTATCTAAGCTGCCTAAACTCAGGAATTCCACCTGGTTCCAGGGATGGTGAAGTCAGACAGCTCAGGGCTGGGATGAGATCTGGAGCCTACTTCCCCTTTCTGTCTTGTCCCCTGATTTCTCTGGGGAGGAGTCCAGGGATGTAAGCTGCAAAAGCACCACGCTGCACTGGATAATGTTGGTTGATAAAGAAACCAGAACTAAGTGGCTTGTAGTGTCTTACACCTGTCACATTTTATGGTTGTGTTTTCTTATGGCTAATGTGGAAATAGTGTTACCTTTCTTCAAAGGAAGAAAGCAGACATGAATGTTAGGAATAATGAATGTTTAGCACATGCTGCAGTAACAGAGGCCCTATAACTTTTCTTAGATACTTGTATTTTCAAGGATGTGTCTCAAACATAGTTACTCTGGACTGTCAGGATTTATAGCTATCTAGTCAAGCTCAGGTTTCAAGCGCACTTGCCAAGAGTACAAATAACAAATACATGTTGAAATGTAAGACTGTTAGCCAGGTTCAGAAATGGTGGTGTTTTTTTCAGGGAGTCGAGTAGGAGTTCATCACTTTGCAATGCCTATGACTCATGCCAGGTAGCACCGTCAGCCTTGCATGACCTTGCAAAATGCTGTCTCCCCAGTTAACCTCCAAGCCTGAGTGTCTCGGTTTGCAGAACTTGTGAGCAGCCTTCCCCTGGTCCAGGTGTGGGCAGGGATGGAGTATTTGCAACCACCCCTGAAACCCTCAGCAGGTGCAAGGTTCAAGAGGTGTTAGATATGTCTAGCTATTGTAAAATCATAGAATCACAGAATTACAGACTCATAGAATGTTTTAGATTGGAAGGGACCTTTAAAGGTCATCTTAAAGTCCAACACCCCCCACAGCGAGCAGGAACATCTTTAACTAGATCAGGTTGCTCGGAGAGCCATCCAACCTAACCTTGACCTATTTTATTGTCCAATCCATTTATGATTGACAAAAAGTGTCTTGCATCTGTAGCTGCTTTTTTCTAAATAAGTATTAAAAAGATTATTTTTTGTCCATCCACATTTGAATATTTTTTTTTCTTTTATGTTGCTTTGCCAATAATATCTGGGCTATTAGGTGAGGGGAGAGTTGCAAACTACACTAATAGCTCTAAGCTCTGCTCTTCATCAATGGCTGAAGTGTGAACACTACTGAAAAGTGTTGGATATAAATGACTTGGGTATCTGTGTAACCTGAATATATTATGACTGAAAAATTAAAATGGTGTTGTGGTCAAAACAATATTTTGGTCAGAAAAGTGGCATAGGGACCAGTGCTAAGAATCATCTTTCATAGCCAGAAGTAACAAAGGCCTCAGTTACTTTATCCACCATATTGTTTGGGACAAGTCATTTCCCGTAAATTACCACATGTAAGAATGCTTACCTAATTCATCTTTTATACCCTTACCTAATTCATCTTTTATGCCCATTTTCTTTTTTTTTTTTTTCCCTGATGCAACTGATGGATTGACTGAATGGTTACAGCTGGCAGCTACAGCCCATACTTGCAGTCTGGCCCATGTTGAGCAAATGGGCTGGCTGGAGGCTGAGGTGTTCTCGACATGCTCAAAAATTGCCTTGTCTGTCCTATTGCCAGAACTGCATGCTGCAGAATTGAAATCTGCTGCAACAGATCATTGCTTTCCCTCCTACATGATGAAAATATAGTGTTGATGTTGAGGCAAGCCAGTTTGCTCTGCATCATAAGTGAAAGGATGTGCATCCTTTCATTTCATCCAACATTGAAATGCTTGTCAACATGAACTAAACTGTATGAAGAACTGTAAAACAATGAGACAGGCAGGCAGAAATTCCTCTGTGTGCTTTTTCTGCTCCAGTTGTGCATGGTCTTGGGTGGGAAGAAGATCTTCCCATCCCATCTGAAAGTAACGGTGTCTCATTCCCGAGCAGAACCGATGTGCATTAACAGAATTTGGAAAGTTGTTATTCTGAATTTCTGTGAGCAATTTCCATGCATTTCTTTCACATATACTATTTCCCACATTACAGAAGATAGTTGTTTCATTTTGTTATTAATTTTTGCAAATAATTTAGTGGAACACTAAAAAGCATTTAAATGTCTTAAATACATTTTCATTACGAATCAATAGATTGCAAAACCTAGAAGTGGCTTATTTGGTGTCCTGACTCCAAACAATCCAGTTATAAGCATCCAAAATGAATTGATTTGCAGGAACTAAATGAATAAAT
>JANHFX010020551.1:53254-68845 GCA_027560015.1 Chloroceryle amazona | reverse complement strand
CATTTACAAGCACAATTGTGAGATCAGGACTTGAGTCTTATTTTTCAAGTGTGTTAATATACTGGAATGATACTTAGGAAAAAAGTATTAGAAGTTATTCAAAAATCTCTTTTTTTTCTGCTCAAGTTGTGAAGAAGTACAGTTCCAGAATTCTTATCTACATCATGCTGTTCTTAACAGAATGAATTGTTGGTAAAGAGACTTTCACTGTAAGTTACAGTATAAAATAGAAACGAAAAGCTTCCAGTGTGGGTTTATATGTTTAGATTTGAATTTATCTACATTAACAAGATATCAAAAAGAGACATAGTGTTTATCTTCCCGTAGGTATTCACATCTTTGCTTTATAGTGGAAAAAACCCTGCTTCCCACCATCCTGTGTTGCAAGCTGCACATGGAATAGAAACCTATCTTTTTGTAGCAGACATCCTCAGCCTCCCACCTGCCACTACTATAAGTTTCTGAGTAATCCTGATGGATGGCTTGATGATGAGTGTAGATTTCTTGCTAGTCACTGTAATTTTTAGGACTTTTTTTCCATAAATGTATTGCTTAATTTTACAAACGTGAATTCATGTGCTAATTGTCATGCTATTTGACCAGATAGAATACTTAGTCTGCATAAGGTCAGGTGTGCATGTAAGTCTTGAAATGCCTGAGATATAAATAGTCCATATGTTTGGCTATTTAGAACACCATTGCTCATGCATGCATATCAGTTTCAGTAGAAGCTATGCATGTGCAAGAGATATAGGGTCACATTTCAAATGATGTCAGTGAGGGCTCCAGAAATCAGTGCAGAACCATTTGACTAGCTGCCTTTTTTCTCCCTCAACTTCACAGGGCACATTGCCACATTTAGCTATTCTTCAATATTTATTTTTCCTATGAAATTCTACAGTTATTTACCTGTTGAAGTTTCTCAAATTTTAATAGATTTTTTCTTTTCCTTCAGTGAAGGTGAGTTCAACAGTTATGTAAGGTAGAGACTGGCCAGCCAGCCAGAACCTTGCCAGTATCCCCTTGGTCCTGGCTTTCAACACAGTTGTTATTCCAGTAATGTCTGTCTCTCTTAAGCTGAGGCTGCCAACTCTGTTCAAATGTGTAGTGGTTTTCAGCTGCGGGCAAAGAGCCACCAAGACTGAAGCTGGATCCACAAAACTCCTTTCATGGCTGAATGCTGATTCCTTTAACCATAACTCTCCATAGGTAATGAACAGTGGAAGTATGCCACAAAGCAGCTTTTTTGGGGAGGTGAAGGAGGTAAGCATCTCTCTGTGCTGGAATATGAAAAAGTTTGTTGCCCCAAAGCAACAAAGTTATGTTCTAGTAGTCTGGGGAAGGAAAGAAAAGGTGCCACCCCCACCTGTTTGGGGTTTTTTTAATTGCTTTTTTCTTGGATGAATTGTAAATGGATATTTGTGAGGAAAGTAATTTCATTCCAAATAAGGAATCATCTGTTTGCTTTTACAAGGATTGTCTACACTAAGAGGGAAACAAAACTCACATTATTCCTACTTGCATTAAATTCACAATAATGAAAAGAAAGCACCTCAGCCATTTGCCATGGGGTATCTGGAAGATTTGTGTTTTCATCTTACTAGCTAGGTCCTTAAGGAGGGTCTGCAGACACCAGAGCTGGCCATCAAGAGCAGTGATCTCTTCAAAATCTGCCCTGCTTTTTAATAAGGAATAAATACCAAATCCACTGATTACTAGAGTAACAAACTAGATAATTTGCTTTTTTCATCCATCCCCCTTCCTTCACTGTCATCGGTAAGGTTGAACAGATTATAACTGATGAGATAATTCAATTTTGTATGTGCTATGATGAGCTCAGTTGCCTACTTTCTGTACAGCAAATATAAGGATAACTGTATCTATTCTCTATAAACTGGTATTTATTTATACACTGAAGTTTCTCTTCTAGTTGGCAGATCTTTTCTCCTTCCTAGAACCTGCTACAGGAACATTATTCTTTCCAGGATAAATTAATAAAACTCAGTGCTCTGCCATGTAGAGGTTACTGAGTTAGCTTTGGATTAGCTAGTTAAGACGTCAGAACTGGTTATGTTACCTTGACCTTGGAGTCTTCCAAGCTAGGACGCAATTCTTCCCAGCCAGTTAATTAGCTTAGGCATCCAACCAGCAATTTTCACAGCAAACTAACCCAATTATCTCTGCGTGATACGACATTGTGTCATGTCTGAGCCCAGAATATGTCTATCTACATATGGGAAAAATTAGCCACAGGTTGCACCATTGAAAATAGCAGTGGGTGCTCTAGGAAGAGGGATAGTTCCCTTGTGCCCTTCATAATATGAATATCTGGAACAATAATGACATAGTTAGTAACTTGCTGTATGCTCAAATGTTGTGCCAACTACCTGTTTTGAAGTCAAAATCATTATAAGGAAAGGGCATGTGGAGCCCAGGGTCCTAACTTCCAGAGCACAGCATAAACCAAAAGCTTTTTGACATCCAGTTCATCATTATCTGGCAATTTTGTCATGGTTGAGTGCCCTCTAACTTGATAATGGCTCCAATTTAAGCAAAGCATTGCAGATTTTCTACCTTGCACTGGAAGTGCCGAGGAGCTCTGGTAGCTCCAGAGAGACCTGGGAGATTCAAGGGAAGCCTCTGACAAAATATTTTTGTTGACAGTGTAGTACTTTTAATACCTGCATTGCCTTAGTACTTCAACTTCTCATTGTACTTATAAATTTATTCGTGTTCCTAAAAAGCGAGGAAGCACTTCTCTTCCCATTTCTCAAAGGGCAATGGATGCGTGGTGATGTTTAAAGCCTTAGCTAATGCCAGGCTCAAGAAATCTGTGACAGATTTAGGATCTGAACATGGATCTTCAAAAGGCTAAGGTAGAGCACTGACCAACTTTCTTGTATGATAGTTACAAAAGTCGTGTTTCTTTAACTAGTATAACACACAGAGGTGTAAAGAAACAAGCACAGTATGAAGCGTAAGAGGGACAGCATAATTGTCTGTAAGAACTTTAGTCCACAATTACACTGATACTAAGCACAATAGTTATTATCTATTACATCCCCTGGAAGAACTGCTAAGTGACAATTTAATTTAAGTTAAAAGAAGTAAAGAAGTACAGTCAGTACTCCAGACTCTGCGTTTCTTTTCTTCCTAATTATCATCTTGCAGTTGCTAGGACTTGCTCTCTTGATTTCTGTCAGCACTGTGTCACTGTTATAGTAAATGATGACAGGACTGTTTCAGGACATTTCAAAAGACCACATTGATCAGTGACAAACTTTGTCTTTTGCTCTCTGGGAAATTCAATTTCCTTGTAAAATCTGAAATTAGACCCTACGTGATGCATTCAGCATAAAGTCTTAGACCTTTTCAGTGAAACAATTTCTATCTGGCTCCTACTCTTCCATACAGAGTTCAGTACGAAAGGACACGTACCAGAATGGACACCCTTTGACTTTATAGCAGTACCCAAACCATATACATTTCTGTGATAAATCAAGGCAGTGGAGTTTGTCTCCAGTAGCTGCCCTCAAAGCAATCACACAATGCTAGTTTCTACTTCCCATACCTCTTACAGAGCCAGTTGTAGGATAGTCACTTGGGTTTAGAATAATCCCAGCTCTGTACAGGATTTGGGATAACTGAGGGTGAAATGTATTATCCTATATTACATATGACATCACAGTTCTTAGTTTGTTAGAGACACTGAAGACTAATAATAACAAGTAAAATACTTCTAATTACAAGAGATGTAACCTCTGTGAGGTTACAGTCACACCTTTGGCATGTTCCCTTGGAATCATTTTTACATTCCTAGCATTTTCCTAGCATATGTTCTCATTCTTGCACATGCATATACTACAAAACATAGATAAGAATACACGTAATGGAAACAAGATCGTGTTCTCTCTCTTCTAAAGAATCATTTGCATTAATGATGATGCCAAACTCCCACTTTTGGACTTACTTGTTATAAAAATGCCCAACCAAATGATGAACCAACTCATGCAGAAGACTCTCATTTTCAGGTCATTTCTTGTTCCCCCCCCTCTCCCACCCCCCTTATTTTCCCCTAATGAATAATAACATTTGCATGGATATAACTTCCTTAGAACTAGAGTACTATGAACTCAATGGTATTTAAGCTGCAGATTATAATTGGCATGATAAAGGATCACAAGTGTATCTTTCTGTCAGCTTGTTCCATTAAGAACCTCTAACCATGGATCATTGATGTAACGGATCATTACGGCCCATTGTGTCAGTTCATCTTTGGGATCTGTGCACTACAAGCATGACAGATTTCCTCTGCAGCAATTACAGTCTATTGTGACAATAGGATTTAATGAATATAAACAACAAACCACATAATATGTTATTACAGAACACAGCTATGCACCCAGATGGGAATTAAGTTCCTACACATTGCCAGTTGCAGTTTTTAAACTTGTGACCATTTCAGTCTTCATGTTATTAGATACAGTGCTCTCATTTACAGCGTACATTTATCTAAAACCTGGCAGGTGGTAGGTCTTCAGAATTTAAAGCCTAATCCTGCAAGTCTTCTGTAATTTCATTTTTTCTGGGTAAATATTATCTTTGAGGTTTTCAGATACCTACTCCCTGTCTTTCTCCATGATACTAGCCATGCTGTTAATGTTTCAGTACTAGCATTGTAGGTGAAACAAGCAAATACAATAAAACTGGTCACAGAAATTAATGAAACATAGCAAAGCATTCCTGTATTGTTTCCAAAAAATAGACACTTCTACTTAATTTTTACAAAGTGCTACACCAGTGCAAATCTATAAAATCCCAGTGATTGGAATTTTGCTGATTGGTGCAGCTAAAGGTCTGTCCTAGACACTTTAGATACCGATTTGTGAAATTAATACTCTTGCAAAGTCCAGATTTTCAGATTTCAAATACAAGTTCTGGACTAGAGTGCATCAGAGGTTACAATTCTACTGGTGGTACAGCTGTTTTCCTCTATGCAGATGGGCACTACTGGACTTTGTTTCAATAAAAGAAAATCCACAATAAGAATGTATTAATGAAGACTACATATGGATGAGCTATGTACATGTCAGTGTGAATCAGCACTGCCCTTATCATGTCCTTCTGAGAAGAAATGCCCAATGAGGTATACTGCCATACACTTCTAGTATCAAAAGGTGAAAAGACTGTTACCCTTACCTAGCATGCGAACACATTTGGCATTCTGGTCAGGATTATCAAATGAGATTTCTCCGCACCTCTGAAAAAAAAAAAGAAATAAATGGATATATTTAAAGATAAATTTAAAGTTAGTATCGCTGTCCTTCTCCTCTGATGCCTCTGCTTATGTTTTGGAACTAGATATGTTTAAAGACACATTGTAAAAATGTCAAAACAAAAACATTTTCAAGTAGCCAAAGGTTGAAGGAGAATGGGCATTGCTAATGTGTAAGGATGGGTCAACCCGGTACTGCAGGGTGTTCACCAAGAAGAGCTCAAGGCAACACCTATTACCTTTGTACCTACATCTTTAGCTACTGCCTGATCACACACAGAATCTTAAGGGTTGGAAGGGACCTCGAAAGATCATCTAGTCCAATCCCCCTGCCAGAGCAGGACCACCTAGAGCAGGTTACACAGGAATGTGGGGGTTTTAAATATCTCAAGATCTCCACAACCCCTCTGGGCAGCCTGTTCCACTGCTCTGACACACTCACCATTAAAAAGTTTTTCCTTAAATTTCTTTGGAATCTCCTATGCTCCAGTTCGCACCCATTGCCCCTTGTCCTATCATTGGACATCACTGAGAAGAGCCTGGCTCCATCCTCCTGACACTTGCCCTTTACATATTTACCAACATGAATGAGGTCACCCCCCAATCGCCTCTTCTCCAAGCTAGACACCCAGCTCCCTCAGCCTTTCCTCAGAAGGGAGATGCCCCACTCCCTTCATCATCTTTGTGGCTCTGCACTGGACTGTTTTGAGCAGTTCCCTGTCCTTCTTGAACTGAGGGGCCCAGAACTGAACACAATATTCCAACGATCCATGTTACTTTTTGTTACCATCAGACCAATCATACAGGAGTCCTCATTTACCACTGGTAGACATTGCAGCCCTCTCCAGGACACTGATTTAGCTGTCACACAGCTGCAGCCTAAACAGGATCTGTGAAACTATCCCGTTGAAAACAAAACAAACATCTAGGTGGATCCAACAATTTATATTTCTGTAAAACAAACTTATTAAAAAAAAAACCAACAAAACCAAACCCAACAAACAAACCACAAATCTTAAAATATTTATTAGGGAAAACTGTAATTTCACAAAATTTGAATTCTTAATAACACCTACCAGCAAAGTTGTTTTCTGTAGGGTGAAAATAATTTATATCTCTATGCTAATGAAAACTAATATTCACAGGTACAGTTATATGATCAGGGCTGATGTTCTGTCCCTATAAAAACCCAGAACATCACTAGAGTTAGGATGAGAATATAAAAAGTGTTGGGTTGTTTTCAAAGATAAGACATTTCTGAGTCCTTTATAGGGAAAGGCACATCAGTTTAGCTGCCAGGAGAAATGTCATTGGTGTGGCTCATGGGTCTGATCCAGCTCTGATTAAAGTCAGTCAGTATACAGATGCTTCTGTAGTGGTTGCTCCAGGTGCTGCAAAAAGGATTCAGTTTTGTATCATGATACTCAAAGCTCACGACAGGGGCTTAAGGATAGCTTCATTTTTTATAGGTAAAAGTGGTCCTTACTTTCTTATCTACGTATTTATGGGTTTAGTATCTATGACCAGGTTCTGAAAAATCATTGAGATATCCATTTCCCTTCTTCCTTTCTTATGCAGTTTCCCCTTTTGAGCACCTATGCCTTTCTCTCTTATGCAAGACAAATCGTTAGCACTGTGTCTTTCTTTTTTTTTCCTTTTCTTTATTTTTTTGGTTAATAAAATTGACATTTGCAGCACATATTAAAACCTGCACAAAATTAGGTAAGTAAAACACCCCAGAGCTTCAAAGATGAAACACAGCAACAGTTTAATAAATGAACAACAGATTTGGAACTCACTATTTTTAAAATAGCCTTCACCTCCCTCGCACAAAAATAAGCACAAACAAAAGCCCATCTCCCACACAGTGTCTTTTAATATATCACTACATCTAAAAAGAGCAAACAGACACCTGTATCAACCTTCCTAGGTGGGAGCACATACTCCTGAAAGATTGCAAAAGGAAAGCAACGCCCAGTATTTCAAAGTTAATTTTACAAATACCCTTATACCAGCTCCCTATCAGGAGACACAGAAATGGGCTGTTTATTCTTCTCTGAAAAAATATTAAGGTGTTCTTTGCACAGAAAACTCCCAGCAATTCCTTCATGACCATAAGTATACTTAGACAAACACAGATGTAAGAAAACACATCAAAATTGACTGCCTGCCTCATCCCTGAATTTATGATGCTCTTTGAAAACCTTTAGTTATTTTTTATTTAGCCCCTCAGACATATTGTATGTTGCAGACATATTTATACAAACATCACACTAGTTAGGCCACTAACATCCCACGTGATCCATTATGATGATAGATGAACTTTGAAAACTTTGCAACTAAGATTCAGATAACCGTATACAAGTTCATAGTTTTACTGGTATTCCTTTAACTCCTTCGACCCACAAAACTGGCTGCAAATCATGCTACAACAGTCAGCCTAGGACATTTTTCACTACTCCCACTGCAGCTGGAAATACGAGGAGAAAAAGCTTCTGCAGCAATTTGATTTCTGATGCCAGGAAAAGTTTATAGGTACACATCAATGGGATGAAGAATAAGCCATTAACAACCCGTGCAAAGCACGTGAAAAAGACAGTTGGATTCTGAATGTATAAAGTGGCACAGAAATGCAGTGGGGAGTCATTTTTTCTCATCCAAAAAATAAGTTGTTTAGGCATGTTTGCTATTAGCAAAGGTTTTCCATGAACAAGAAGCAAGGAATGACTTCAGGATTTAATCTTTAATCTTAAACTGAGACTTTGTCGCCACTGCTGTGAATTCCTACCAGGCCTGGATAATCTTCTCCTGTCCTTTTCCTGGCCCGGCTTCTCTTTCTGGTTTGGGTTTTTTCCACCTGCTTGTATATCGGGGCTGGTACTAAGAGAAAAGACCAAAAGTCCCTCCAGTCCCAATCCATTTTCAAACTCTTCTCAAAGCAGTTGCTCATTCTTTTCTGAAAGTTACTACATTGGCTACCTAGTCAGTAGTGGACCCATCAGTGAGCAGGAATAGGAGTTTGAGATTAGATGCTGGTTATTCTACTTTTTCATTTCAGCCAGTCAGAAATTGGATAGACAATAAAGAATAACCCCAGACATTTCTGCTGTACATATTCAGACCTACAGCACATGTGTAGATCACCACACATGTCTGCTGGGGAAGCTGAGAGAGAAATCTGACATCTCTTTTAAACAGCCTCTAGAAGCTGTGGATTATAAGCAGCACGAGCTGTATTCATAGGAGTTAAGTCTGGCATAAGATGCCAGTTTTCTGTTCTCAGTTTAGAGAAGCAAGTGTATCAATGGCAAACTGTAAAGATCAAACTTATTATCCAGATAAGAAGAGCAATGTACTTAAACAGACCTGCCTCTGAATTTCACTTCTTGAAATCTACGATGAGGTTTGACTCATAGACCTGACCTATGTTTGAAGCTCAGTTGAAGTGGCAAGATTTCATTCTCTAAAAATATAAAAAAAATCATATTCTTGGCTCTAAATGATCCCTGAGTTTGGGATATTTTAAATTTCAGTTGGGGCTTCATGGTTAGGAATACTACAGCACTGGTAGTACTGGCTCTGCTACGTGTAGTCCTGGATGTAGCGCTGGTGAGTTTACAGAGGCAGCCCTGCTGAAAATAATACCACCAGTTTTCACTGCCCCTGAAGTGAAAGAGGATTTGTTATTGAAAATCTTCAAACACCGCTGTGTTTGGAAGTGGTCAGATTTAACATAGAAGTGGGTAAATAGAAGTAAAATTCACCTCTCCAAACCTTCATATCCTTGAATCACTGAATTATGGACTAGAATGTGTTTTATTTTTCTCTTTCTGGAGAAGAGCAAAGTATTTCCACATAGGATTGAAGCATGCAATTCATTATGCATGGGAGTATTTATATTTATATATGAAAAGAAAATAATAAATCACCTACTCTCAAATCCCTTTTATGAGATCAGATGCATGTCATGATGTTGTCTGTAAAACAAGCTGAAATGTAGTAACCTAGAAAGAGACTTACAAATCCCTCATGGAAAAAGAGTCTGAATCACTGAGCATCTCTCAATGTGGAGCTTAAAAAAATAAAAGATAAAAAAATGAAAAAGTTGCTGTTAGAGAATAGGAACAAAAGAACAATGATATTCAGAAGAAATATGACATGACCTGAGTAGGTCATTTAATGAGATAAATAAGTGGGAGATCCTGAAGCCAGCCTGGCTGGCTATGATGGCCCAGTACCACCTATCAGAACCATCTTCCATAGTAAGAGACTTTGCTGAGGCAGGCAGCTCTCAGGCAAGATGACCTCTTTGCAAGATACTATGAGAAGTACATAGGAAAATAGGAAGTCTTCTGCAAGAAGCCCTGTGACAAACCAGTGTAAGTAAAAACGTAGAAAAGTAGGGCACAACCGGCAGAAAAAAAAGTTGATGCGGTGAGTAGATGGAAAATCTACTCTAGTCAGTTACACTAATGCAGTAATACATCTCATGTTACTTCTCTGGTATTATGTGATCATTCATAGCCTGGGTTTCCATCTCCAGCATGCCTGGGCTCACACCACCTGCATTTGAGGATTTGAGATATGTAGCAACAAACAGGGTGTATATACTCCAGACAGAATATGCCCTTAATTTGTTTGGGATTTTTTATGTTGAGGAGAAAAACTTTATAAAAAAATGTTTTTGAAGTCATTCTTCAACTTCTATTTGTATGGTAAATAAAAGCATTACACGTTCTAAGAGAGAGGCAAATCAAGTGATAGAAATAAATAGGGCTAAACTCTTACCTATGACAAAATTCAGCAAGTAAAAGTTGGAGAGTGTTTGTCATAAGAAGTGCAGTGGCATCCTAAATTTCTACGTATTAAATGCATTTAATAACAGTTAACAATTTGCAATAATTTTAGTGATTATAGCATTTAAAAACATAAGAGTTTTTCTGCCATGAAATTTGAACATGAACAATTTTGACCTTTTCAAGTTGCAGACAGCCAAATTTTGAAAAGTCAGCTTTGTCAGTTAAAAGGTTACTGGAGTAGAAAGCATATTTATAGGTTTCTTCACTCTGTTCTGTTGTCATGTCCTGTGTATGGTGTTCAATGCATATGTCTCTTCCAACATGGCAATAATCAATGAGGTAGATTTCACATCACCAGCTAAATGTGACAATAAAGATTGGATAATCATCTTTTTGCAGGAGGTGATGGGGATCATTATACCTCTAAATAGAGAAGATGTGTTAATTGCACATTATTTGCATGCCAAATATTTTTTAAGAATCAGACTTTTTTTTTTAAAGGAAGTTTAAGTTAATATGATTCTCTCTTACCAAATAGAAAGAAGTGGACTCTAGGTAACAATTTTTCTTTTCAGTGACTGCGTGGAATTTTTCATTCCTTTAGAAATCAGTTAAAAGATATGCTCATAGACATAACTGATTAAATGAATTTAAGGGAGAGAAAACACCTTATGTGTTTCTATGAAAAAACAGATGGTTTCAAAGAAAATGCTGCTGTCATTCACATTTCTGTTTTCCTATTATGTTTCTGTCTCCATTACCTTTAGAAAGTAATTGAATAAAGTTCTCTAATATGTAAAAACTTGAGGATTTATAGATGAAAAGTCTTAGTGTGGAAAGCAACGCTACTTTGTAAGTCTTGGCAATCTTTTATAAAAACAACTGGGCACTCATAAATGGTTGAAAATTAAGGGCAGTGTTTCACAAGGAGTTAGGCCACATGCTCTTCATCTTCAGGCTGCCTGGGAGAAGATTTAAAGTGGATTTATCAGAAATACTGATGAAATCTCACAGCATAGTAATTGCAAAATTTCTAACAAGATTGCCTTGTTACACTTGTGGTGTATCCATTTCTGTTGCTCCTCTGTGACAGACAAAAGAAAGTACAGGAGCTAACAGAGCAGACTGACATATGTAATCTGTTCTACCCACAGCTTTTTCACAAGCACCTCCCTCAGAATGCAAGCTTTGTAGTAATATCTTTTAGTGATTAAATCAATGTTTATGTCAAGCAAGGAAGTTCCCTATCAATACTCTGCATAATCTTGAGATGCACTTAAATGTCAAATACTTTTGACTTTTGCTTTTGTCGGCCTTAGCAAAGGAAATTCAGCCATTGTTTTTATTTGTTTAGAGACAAAAGTTTCTTTTCTCTATACCACAAATTATTTTAAATTTAACAGGCCCTGATTTAATATTTTTTTTTTTCTGGAGTGAATGAATGAAAAAAGCTCACCCTATTCATATGACCTTGAAATGCCAGCTCTTAGTTCTTTGAGAACTTTACTTAACCTTTCTTACATGACAATAAGTGTAGAATGAATACAACTTGAAAACTGCATATCTAAACATTCCCATTGGTAGCAAAGACCACTAGAAACTTTCAGCTACTGAAATTCCTCGAGATCTATAAAAATTGTGATTATTTACATATTACTTTCCTGGGCCTTTCCAGTAGTTCCTTCAATGATTATAGATAAAATCTTATACTTACCTGAAAATGTAGACCTACATTTGGTAAGTTAATTGTTCCACTAAATTGGGCTGCAAAAAAGTACACTTATGTTCAATTGGTATGTATTGTGTGTATGCCCACCCATTTCTAAGTGTGGTGTGATCACAGCACACTGCCAGTTGTCTCTGAAATACTATTAGCAGCCAGAATGCTACATTTGCTGCTCTTCAAATTACTGCTATTACATTGCAACTATTATATTGCAGCTATACCATACTTCATGCATAAAGTTTCCAGCTTCCCTATTTAGTATCAGAATTGAGGCATACTTAAACTGAAAATTCAGGTTCTATTAACATCTGGCTGATTTTCCACAGAGTAGAGTAAGTATGCAGATTTGTTTTCAGAGTTCCTCCCTTTCCAAGCTTTCCCAGTGAAAGAGAAGGTTTCTCTTTCCTCCAGGAGTTAAAACATGTTTCTCAAATAAACTTTCAACACTGTCAGTGTCAATCTCCAGCAGGACCCTGGAAATGCATTTCATTCTGGAATTTACCGTGCTGTAGACCCTCAGCTAGTCTGAGTAGAAGACACATCAGTAAAATAAGTAATTACAACTAAACTGAGCAATAATTCCCAACCAGCTATTGCTGGCAGTAGTCAGTAACTTGTTTGTGGGCTAAATAGCCTGAGGTGAACCTTTAGGCAGTTCGTTTTCTCACAAACATGTGATTTACTATGGTTAAGACTGGTTTGAAATGGATTACTGTTGCTGGAAAATAGATATAGCCATTTAACTGCTTTGTTTCCTTCTTCAGTTAGGCAAAACAAGTTTAACTGTGTGTGACTTCATTAGGGAGGTGCCAGTAGCCCTGAACCCCTGAGGATCTGTCAGCATTTCAGTATGGCATCCCTACTTTTAAGTGTTTATAACATGGGCACTGGAAGTCAAATCTAGAATTAGTAAGCAATAAAAATGTTGGGGTTTAATATGCAATAAGTCACAGGCAAGTGTGCATTACCAGGCGAGGCACAACTTGTAGGTATGTTGTGAGGGGGTGTCATCATCCAGGAAATGTTAAAGAGCAGGCTAAATTTTACCCTCATGGGACGAATCTGTATTCCAGTTAATTTTCTAGTTTATGCTTTAAACAACGTAAAACATCTGTAGATTATGTAATGGATCCTCTCACCACAAACACAGTTCTAAGTGGGGGGAAAATACCAATACTAGGGAAAAGGCAAATTTATTATCTCTATTTATTGTTGCTCTGATGTGAAACATCAAAGTCTGTATTTAAGCATTTTCTGGACCACATAATTGTTTTTCCTTCTCCTACGAGTTGCAGAGCTGGGCTGTTCTCCCAGCTGTTTGGTATGGTCACTGCTGTTTTAACTTTCACTTTCTATTGAAATACCTAACAGGAGGAAAATATAAGATTAATTTGTGAAAATTTAGGTCTCAAGCCATATGTTTTTCTCACATATTTCCCACTGATCTACAGGATCAAAAGAAGGGTCAAAACCTCAGAAGTACCGACTGACACACCACTCTTTCCAAGAAGCAAATCAAAGGTCTGTGGGAGAGCAAATCTCTTGAAGAGTCTCCACAGGCTGTTCAGAGCAACGTGGGATGAATTTTGGCACCTGCTTATTTGTGTGTGCCCACTGCATACTGTACACTTTGCATACAAAAGGACAGTCTCAGGCAGACCAAGACTGAGTGCCAGTAAGCTGACACAGGCACCAGGTTCCCCCTGCCTAATAAGACTATCTCCCTGATCAGTTTCTAAGTGGTACCAAACACTGGTGGCCACCAACTTCTCAAGAGATGGGCATTCTTGGTTCTCTAAAACATTGGCATGCACTGAGGCAGTTCTGCTTCATCCTTTCCAGGACTTCATTTTTAAGGAATGGAAGGTGGTGAGAGCATCACGAGGCAAAAGCCAACAGCAAGATAATGTGTTCATGAGTCCATTACTTTCCCTTGTCTTTGGCATAAATGCAAACTGAGGTAACAGAACTAGCACTCGACCAACAAACCAGGTAGGAGAGAGTGAGAAGTCATCAAATGAACCTCCAAACAAAGATGTGGAAGGTCTGGTCAAGCAGATCTTTAGCAAAAGGGAAAATAGAGCACTTAAGGCAGAAGGCAGGAAACTGCTTTTCCCTAGTTCTTCACTTGTGCACTACACAATACTTGTGTATAAAGGCAGCAGGGTGCCGTGGATAACTATACAGTGACTGCAAAATTGGTCATCTCATTAAAAGTGATCTTTCTCCTTTCTCTCTTTGCCTCCATGATCTTTCCTTAAGACCTAAGATGCATTTAGTGTCTGCCATCCACGAGGGACTCTGCAAATAAAACCGTACAAACAAAATCCTTTCTGCAACACTGTGTCATCAGACAATGCCCTAAGGAAACCCGGGCCATGCTGTTGTGCAAAGAGGACACAGCCAAAGAATGGCCTCAGGCCTCATTTTCATTAGCTGTGTAGATGATTTCAGTGTGTCACAACACAGCTTTACTCCCAGATTTCATTCTGGGTATCCTTCACAAATATTTTTGAGCTGTCCTGTCTTGTACTTATTTCTAAACTCTTTTGCCACTATAAACAATCTTAATATATAAGCACTATCCTCCATTGTTTTGTACCAATGTCCCAATACAAAATTTCGTGGGCATCTGTCCAACATATTATGAAACACCTATTGTAAAAATGGGCGTCCATGGTAATATTTTAGCCTGTTAACACATGCTTCTACAGTCAGAACTGTCAATTAGAAGCACCCTGGTATTAGCACAGTTTAGAAAAGGAAAGCAAATACAAAGAATAAATAACTTTAGCACTGGAGAAATGACTGACAGAACTTCAAGTACGGCCAGCATAAATCTTGTTCCTACACGCAGAACATATGGAGCTAAAAACCAGCAAATGTTGTTTTGACAGGAAAAATTTGCATTTCAAAAATTGTCATATCAGACATTGGGAAAAAGTATCTTCTGCATTAAAATAAAGTGCCATTGATACCTACATAGCTTTTTGATGACTTTTAAAGTGGGATCAATAACATATCTGGAGCCATGCAAATGCCATCATTGTTAGGAAATATTTGGATGTTGCTGCAATAATCGCTATGAACATAGTTTAGATAGGAGGAATTCTGTGGGGTTTTGATACACTAGTTACAGTTTCCAAGCTTGCAGTCCTTTGGAGCAATGCTAAAAAGACTAATTTTCTCCCTGAAAATAATTTCCAGAAGCAGAGATTTTCTCTCAGAGTATTTTATTTATTTTTTTTTTGAATATGTGAAAGCATCAGTTCAAACCAGGTGCATTGTTGGCTGTGCAAAGCTGCTTTTTTCTCTCACTTCCCAACAGATTCTGCTTATAATCTCTTAGGCAAGATTACATCTATGCCTATCCTTGATATGGTAAAAGAAAAGGATAAAGCTTTTTTAATTTGTGTTTTAAATTATCATACGAGTTTACACAAGGAATGAATTGCACAAGTAGCTTACTTCTTCTCTTGCAGCCCCAAGACCTTCCACAGTGATGTGCATACTGATGCCCCATACAAAAATTGTAAAAGCATTTCATTCTAAAGAGGCTTATTTTAGACTGCAGAAACAACAGGAACAAAAATCAGCAAAAAAACTTCATGGGAACAAGTTGTCCCCTAGGTCTGCACTTAAAGTTTTCTTGAGCTGTCAATCACCAGCCTAGAGAAAATAAAGCTATCATAGTTTCATAGCTACCTGCAACTGTCATAATCCTGTTTTCTAAACAGGTATTTAAACAAATCTGGAATGATCCAAATAAGATCCTGAGCATATGGAGGTAA